>CABHPQ010172689.1:0-39863 GCA_902168405.1 Peromyscus aztecus | reverse complement strand
TGTGTTTGTGCTGAAGCCTGACTCTTATTCACAGCACAAAAAAAGCTTTTTAATTATTGTAACACAAACATGTCTGCTGCCCTTCTGGACTGAGATAATCAGACATATGTATACATGTGTGCGAGGTAACACACACACACACACACACACACACACACACACACATACACACACTTTCTTTGCTTACTGTGTGTCCAATGGTCTGTGGTCAGATATAAAGTCAGCCACATCAGAGTTAAGGACACACTTATACTCTACTTAACAACTAGCCAAAAAGTATGATATGACAACAAAAAAATATATTTTAAGCCAATCATTTTGTATCCCTACCTTGCCAAAAATTATTTATTAAAAAGGGTGTTCTGAGCATTTCCCACGCCCTTCCAAACTTTCCTCTAACATATGTGTGATTTGGGATCATATGCAAATGAGGGTTCTAGGTTTTAGCTTTGGAGACTCCAAGCACTCCAAATAAGGAAGGAGTCTCAACTAGATTCCTGTCTCCCGGGCATCTGGTTCTCTGTGTAAAATGTGGGCAATGCCTGGTCCTTATGAACTTACAGTGGAGGAGTACATAGCAGAAATCCCAGAGTGCTGCAGCTGGCCTTGTTTTGGTGGTATGAATGGAGCTTTGCTCAAAAAGACATCATGAAAGCCTTCAGAGTGTTGAAAATGCAAAGTACATCCATCTTGGAAATTGTGGGTGGTTGAGTGTTTCCTGACATTCTATCTTATGCCTCAATTTCTTCTCACTTAAAAGATGCGTATCTTTGATGTTTTCAAAACTCTTGTGTTGGACAAGATTCAGTAGGTAGCCTGTATGAGTTATTTTTCTGTTGCTGTGCTTAAAAAACAAAAAACCAAAACAAACCAAACTGACAGTGGGGTGGTGGTGGTACACACACCTTTACATTCAGGAGGCAGAGGCAGGTGGGTCTCTGAGTTCAAGGTCAGGCTGGTCTATAAAGTGATCTCTAGGATAGCCAGGACTACACAAAAAAACACTCGAAAAACAAAACAAAACAACAACAAAAAAACCCTGACAAGAGCAACTTAAGGACTGAAGTGTTTCTTTTTGAGTTTTGGAAGGACAGAGTCCATCATGGTGAGATGGCACAGCAGCAGGGTCAGGAAGATGGCCGCTCACATTTCATGTGCACACAGGAAGCAGAGAAAGAGAACAGGAAGTGGGGCCAGACTGCATCACCCCAAACCTAACCCCAGGTACTCCCTCCAGCAAGGCTCCACAGCCTAAAGGTTCCACAGTCCTCCAGATCACATCACCATCTTGGGGGCCTTAGAAGGACATTCTTATTCAAACTGCTATAAGGCCCTTCAATTCATGTACTTTTAAAAATCTCTAACCTCTCCCATGTCTAAATAGGTTTCTGGCCTTATACCCCATTATTCCTCAATTCTTCAATATTCATTCCCTGCAAATGGTAACACTGACTCCTGTAACCAAAAGAAAGCCACAAAATTGGGACACAGTTGATACAAAACTATCATCCAATCCCCACAGCTCAGCTACTTTTGCCAAACGGTTCATTCCACTTGGCTATCGGAAGAATCAGTTCTGAATTGTGGGCCATGATCCCTGTCAGGGCTCCTGTGCTCTCTTCAGTCACAGCGGTCAGTCACAGCGGTCAGTCATAGCAATTCTTTGAGTCTCTGACCTTTGGTAGGTGTAGGGCAGTTACTTTGCTACCTGACCCTCAAATTGAGTTTGTCTGATGTTTCCTCATTATGGATACAGGATACATCTTGGTGAGGGAAATCAAAGAAGCCACACCTTGTTCTTTGGCTGGCATCTTATTAGGTGGTGTATGATGTCAATCTCTCATTACTGCTGTTCGCTTTGATCACTTGACTAAAGAGGTGTCCGACAGTTTTCTTCAGTAGAAACTGTTTCTTTCACTTGTGTTATTAGCAAGCAAATCAGTCACCCTCATCAATATTTCAGTTTATTCATTAGTTTATATCAGAATGGATATAATAACTTCTATATTCAATTGTTATAATGCATTCCTAGCAGTATTTATTTATGTTCTGTAGTCGGAAGTCTTCCTGTGTCCTGCCAGGTCCTGCAGCCGCTCAGACCCAAGTCAACACACAGAGGCTTATATCACTTACAAACCGTATGGCCTAGTGGCTCAGGCTTCTCACTAGCTAGCTCTCATAACTTAACTCGGCCCATTTCTATTAATCTATGCATTGCTACATGGTTTCTTGGCTTACTGGTACTTTCACATCTTGCTTCTCCTGGCATTGGCTCACAGCTTCTACCCCGCTCTCCTTTCTTCTCCTCTCTCTCCAGTTGGAATGTACCACCTAACCTTATTCTGCCTCACTGTTGGCCAAACAGCTTTATTTATCAACCAATCAGAGCAACACATATTCACAGCGTACAGAAAGACATCCCATAGCAGTGTACTTAAACTCCCAGATCTGGCCAGGAGAGCCCGTTTGGGCTGACTTTTGAGTCCCCGGGACACATTTCTGTCATTCTCTGAGCATTTCCTCAATTTTGGGCATTAGTGGGACACACCAGATAATTCTGCACTTTTTCTGCCAGCTCTGAGATCAGCTATTCCTCTGATCCAAGGAGCACTAGGAGCTTCCAGTGGAGAATAATGTTCAGAAGCCACATTCTGGGACCTAAGTGTGCCCATGTGACTGTGATGACACCTACTTTCCCTGTCTGGAGGCTCTCAGTGGCTAGAACATATTTACGTTATATATGTATACACACACAACTACACTCACAAGCATATGTTTGTTATGTATCCATGCGTGTGTAGATGCACATGTGTAGAGTACATATGGAGGTCAGAGAGCAAACCAAGCAACATGTACTTTGTTTTGGGGGGCAAGTTCTCTCACTGGCCTGGAACTTGCCAAGTAGGCTAGAATGACTGGCCAGTGGAGCCCAGGGATCCACTTATCACTGTCTCCTGTCTCCCCTCTGCTGGAGGACAAGTGTGTACTGTCACACCTAGGTTTCTAAACGTAGATTCTGAGCGTCAAACTCAAGTCCTCATGCATGAACATCAGGCATTTTGCTGACTGAGCATCTCCCAGCCCACAAACACACATTTAGATCTTTATTCTAAAGGTGTCTGTGTATCTTAAATACCATGAGTTCATACTAATACCACCAATTCCAGACAATACCAGTGTTGACTCTACCTTCCCACAGCCCATTCTCCTCCACTGCAAATTCAACTTCCTGGTTACTCTCACCATAGTGCAAGTCTGCCGTTTCCGCCGCCTAAGCAGGGGCCGCCTTGCCCCACTCATCCTCCAGCACCTTCTGGTAGACATGTCCCTCCTCCCCATGTGAACACCTTGTCATTCTGCGATGGGTCTGAATGTCCTTCTGGCAGAATGACAGTCCTCCTCTGACACCTTAGGTTCACAACACCTGTCTGCTCTCTCACTTCTCAGCTTTGGAGCCAAATTGCTGGGGAAGAAAAAGGAAAGGAAAGAGAGTGGAAAAGGAAGTAGGGAAGGGAAGAGGAAACAAGAAAAGAATTCAGGGGATATGTGGGAAACACACTGAAAACACGATGGCAATGGGGGTGACTGGAGCAGGAAGGTGACTGGAGCAGTGTGTATGTGTGCGTGTGTGTGTGTGTGTGTGTGTGTGTGTGTGTGTGTGTGTGAGAGAGAGAGACAGAGAGACAGAGACAGAGAGACAGAGAGACAGAGACAGAGAGACAGAGACAGAGAGACAGAGACAGAGAGAGAAGGTGTGTGTGTGAGAGAGACAGAGACAGAGACAGAGACAGAGAGACAGAGACAGAGAGAGAAGGCGCTTGAGTGAGACTCTGTATTCTCTCAGGTTTAAGATGTAAGCACATCTTTTTAATAGTTTAGTAGTTTTACTTCCATATGAACAAATAGATTTAAGAAATAACAGAGATGGGGCTGGAGAGATGGCTCAGAGATTAAGAGCACTGGCTGCTCTTCCAGAGGTCCTGAGTTCAGTTCCCAGCACCCACATGGTGGCTCACAACCATCTGTAATGAGATCTGGTGCCCTCTTCTGGCCTGCAGGCATACACGCAAACAGAACACTGCATTATATAACAAATAAATGAATAAATAAATAAACAAATCTTTAAAAAGAAAAGAAATAACAGAGAAAAACTCTATATATCCTTTACCTGTTTTCCGGGGAGTAATGTCACAGCCAGGATGCTAATATTGATACAATAGATCTGTAGACCATTTCTGTTGGCACACGGTCCCTCATGTTTCCCTTCCACAGCCACACTCAATGCTTCACGTTCCCAGCCCTTCCTGCATCCCTGGAAACCAGAATCAGTCCCCCACTTCTAAAATTTTACCAATTCCAGAATATTATGTCAACAAAATTCCACAGTCTGCAACTTTTTAGAGATTTTTTTATTCTTCTCTCATTTATTACATCCCAACCTCAGTTTCCCTTCCCTCCCTTCCCTTAACCCCCAAAATCCACCCCCCCCCGCCTCCTCTGAGAAAAGAGCAGATCTCCCAGGGACATCCATCAAACATGGCATAACAAGCTACAGTAACCAGGCCTATCCTATCCCATCAAGGCTGGACAGGGCAACAAGGTAGAAGGGTCACAAAAGCAGGCCAAAGAGTCAGAGACAGCCCCTGCCCCTCTGTCAGGAGTCCCACAAGAACACCAAGCTACTCAGCTAGAACATATACGCAGAGACCTAGGTCAGACCCACACAGGTTCCCTGATTTGGTGAGCCAAAATGGGACCCAGTTAGTTGATTCTGTGGGCCATGTTCTCATGGTGTCCCTCACCCATCTAGTTTCTCCGATCCTTCCTCCATCTCCACCACAGGACTCCCTAAGCTCCACCTAATGTAACAGCTAATATCCACTTATAAGTGAGTACATACCATGTTTGTTTTTCTAGGTCTGAGCTACCTTACTCAGGATGATTTTTTTTTCTAGTCCCATCCATTTGCCTGCAAATTTCATGATGTCATTTTTTAACAGCTGAGTAATACTCCATTGTGTAAATGTACCACATTTTCTTTATCCATTGTTCTGTTGAGGGACATCTGGGTTGTTTCCATTTTCTGGCTATTATGGATAAAGATGCCATAGTTGAGCAAGAGTCCTTGTGATAGGATGGAGCATCCTTTGGGTATATTCCCAGGAATGGTATGACTGGGTCTTAAGGTAGATCGATTCTCAATTTTCTGAGAAACCACCATATTGATTTCCAGCCACTTTGCTGAAGGTATTTATCAGTTGTTAGAATTTTGAGGGTCAGTTATGTATACTATCATATAATGTGCAAATAGCAATACTTTGACTTCTTCCTTTCTAATTTGTATCCCCTTGATCTCCTTTAGTTGTCTTATTGCTCTAGCTAAAACTTCGAGTATATATTGAACAGATATGGAAAGAGTGGACAGCCTTGTCTTGTTCCTGGTTTTACTGGAATCACTTTGAGTTTCTCTCCATTTAATTTGATGTTGGCTATAGGCTTGCTGTAAAAGGCCTTTATTATGTTTATGAATGCCTTTTGTATCCCTAATCTCTCCAAGATTTTTATCATGAAGGAGTATTAGATTTCGTCAAAGGCATCTTCAGAATCTAATGAAATGATGATGTTTTTTTTTCTTTCAGTTTGTTTATGTGGTGGATTGCTTTGAGAGATTTTTGTATGTTGAACCATCCCTGCATCTCTGGAACAAAGCCTACTTGATCATGGTGGATGATCTTTTTGATGTGTTCTTGGATTCAGTTTGCAAGTGTTTTATTGAGTATTTTTGCATCAATGTTCATGAGGGAAATGGGTCTGTAATTCTCTTTGTTTGTTGAATCATTGCATTGTTTGGGTATCAGGGTGTATAGTATGCAACTTTGGGATAGACTTTTTCACTGTGTAATTCATCTGAGATCCCTCCAGGTGGAGTATTTATTGGTTCTTTGCTTCTGTTATTGTCATGGTTCAGAATATAACTTACAGTGTGGGCAGACTACCTATTTACCACTAAGGGGCATCCATGCTGGTTCCAGTTTGTGACTAAAACTGGCATTGCCATAAGCATTTATATACAATTTTTGTATAAGTGCTTATTTTCCTGGGACTGATGCCCAGAAGTGCCACTGTTGAACTATGAGATTTAATTGCATCTTCACCAGCATGAGCTTTTGCTAGTTTTCAAAATATTAGCCATTGTGCTAAGCTTGTAAGATATTACAATGTAGTTAAAAATTTTTATTGCCCTAGTGGCTAGTGATATTTACTGTCTTTTTAGTATTGATATGTAGTCTGTCTATTTTCTTTAATAAACTGACTCTTCATTTCTTTTGCCCACACTCATTCAACTGGGTAGTTTCTTTTTTACTGTAAAGTTTTGGGAGTTCTTTACATAAGCTAGACAGTAACCCCTTGTTGGGTATATGGTTTGCAGATGTTTCCTCCCACTCTGTCGCTGGCCTTTCAGTCTCCTTAACAAGATATTCAAAGGAAAATTTTTAATGAAATCAATTCATTGTTTTTTTTTATTTTCACAGATGATGCTATTGACTGAGTCAAATATTTCTTTCCTGCCACTAAATCCTAAAGATTTCTATCCTACGTATATTTGTAAGTCTTAAGACTTTCACATTTTGCGTTTAAGCCTGTGGTCCCTGTTGAAGAAATTTACATATAATGTGTGGGGGTTGACGTAGGGCTGTGCTTTGTTCGTGCATGCTGGGTCGCTCTAGCACCATCTGCTGACAAGGCATTCCCTTCCACACTGAATTGCTTTTTCATGGAACTCATCCACCATTTGAAGCTGTAGTGGTGGGTACATACCTGTCATCTCAACACTTGGGAGGCTGAGGCAGAAGAATCAAGTGTTCAAAGTCAGCCTGAGACACATTGTGAGATCCTGTCTTTAGAAAACACGGGTCAGTTTGACATATTTTTGTGGCTCTATTTCTGGATCTCCATTGGATCCCATCATTTACACAGTGACCTCACCCCAATGCTATAGACTTCTTCATTATAACTGTGTAGAATTTTGAAATTGAGTAGGCTGATTTCTTGCCAGTTTTTTCATCTTCAAAATAGTTCTACATATCCCAGCATCTTGCCTTTCCAGAAAAAGCTTTTAATATAGTTTATAAAACAAAGTATATCAATGAGTTTTACAAGGATTGAACTAAAGCCATGTGTCACTCAAGTCTTCTAATTCATGACTATAGTAAGTTTCTCCACTCACTGAAGGTTTTTTCAAAGTTTCATAGATGTCTTATTCATGATTGTTAGATCTATACTTAAGTATCCATTTTTTGTTTTAAGAAATTATAAATGATATCACACCTTTAATTTCAGTGTCCATGAGTCTATTGCCAATGGAGAATTATAGTTGACTTTTGTATATTTATCTTATATCCTGTAAGCTTTGTAAATTAGCCTATTCTATCAAAGTTTTTAAAAATTATTCTTGAGAGCTTTCTATCTCCACAATCATGTTTTCTGAAAATGGAGATGGTTTTATTTCTTCCTTTCTAAACTTTATTTTCTTTTCTTGCCTTTTGCACTAGTTAAAAATTCCAGTACTGTGTTGATTGAATAGGGTGAAAGGAAACACTAATGATTTTTTTCTACAGCTCAGAAGGCATCCAACTTTTCATCATTTTATGCAATGTTAGCTAGGGTTTGTTTGTTTTCATTCCCATCTTTTTGTGTGAGTGAGTGTGTGTGCGTGTGCATGTGTGTGTGTGTGCGTGCGCGTGCGCGCGCCACCTTTGTGTGGTACACACAAAGACCAGAAAGGGCTATTGGATTCCTTGACACTGAAGTTACAGACAGTTGTGAGCCGCCAAACCTGGGTGCTGGGAACCAAAATTAGGCCTTTTCAAAGAGCAGCAAGTGATTTTAATCCAAAGCCATCTCTCTGGCCTCAAAGGCTTTTCTTGTAGATCAATTTTTATAAAGTTGAGAAAGTTTCATTCTATTCTTGTTTAGTCCAGTCTAGTCTATTCTTCTATTTGTTGAGAGCTGTTATCACAAAAAAGTGTTGAATTGTGCCAAATTCTTTTTCTATAATTGATACGTTTATATGAGTCTTTCTTTAGGCTGTATCATAGATTGTTTTGATTGTTTTTCAAATACTGAGCCAGCCTCAAATTCATGAAATAAATTATTCTTGTCTATGGCATATAATTCTTATAAACTGCTAAGTTCTGTTTGCTACTATTTTGTTAAGGATTTTACATCCATATTAATGAGGAGTATCTATCTATAGTTGTCTTTCTTTCTTTCTTTCTTCCTTTTTTTTCTTATATGTTTTCTGTTTTGGGAGAAGGAAAAGTTTAGCTTCAGAAAAAGCCTTGTAGTAACTCCTTTTTTTAAATTCCACTTTTTGGGAAACATTTTGGGAGAGGGAGTTGCCTCTTTCAACATTATATGCCATCACTTTCTGTTTGAGGTAATTTACTTTTGCTGAATTTGACTTTGTCTGATTTTAATGTAACTATTCTTTTTTATTATTTGCATAATTTGTATTTTTATATCTTTTTACATTCTACCCTGATTCATATTTGAAATACATTTCTTGTAGAACACACAGGGTTGGATCATATTTTTATCCCATTTTGTTGACTTCCATCTTATAATTATTATATTTAGATCATACACATTTAATATAACTACTTAAGTGTTCAATTCTTTCATTTTATTTTTTAAGGATTTATTAATTTTAATAATATGTATGTCTGTGTATGTGAGTTTGTGCTTGTTGAGTATAGGTGCTCATGAGAGCCAGAAAAGGGTGTCAGATCCCCTGGAACTTGAGTTCCAGGAGGTCAGGAGCCACCTGGCAGCTGTGGTGCTGGGAACTGGACTTGGGTCCTCTCTAGGGCAGGCCTTCCTCCTTCCAGCTGAGCCATCTCCCCAGGCTTCCCTTTGGTTTTTGTTTGTTTGTTTTATTATTGTTGTTTTCTGCTTGTTCTCTCTATTTTTTATTCCTTTCTTTTTTTTTCTTATTGCCTTCCTCTGGGTTAATTGGACGTGTTTTAGCTTGTTAAAAGTCTTAGAATTTGATTCTTTATGTAGATTTTTAGTGGTTTTTTAGTTGCCATGTAACACATTAACTTATCAATCTACTACTATCACCATTTTACCAATTTGGATGAGTATGACAACCTTATCTCCATTTAGATTTCTTTAAAGCCTCAGCTTAATATAATTGCCTTGGATATTTCCTCTGCATATGTTTAGACACACCAGACAATGCTACAGTTTTGGCTTTAGCCAGGAAACATAATTTAGAAAACTCAAGGACGCAAGTCTATTGTATTTATATATATTTTTGCTGACAATGTTTGTTCTCACTTCTGGATGACCCAATCTTCTTTCTGCTATCATTGCCTTTCTGTCAGGAGAAGTTCTGGTTAGGTGTGGTTCATAATGTCCAACTTTACTTAGCAGGAGAAATTGGGAAAAATACCTTTACTTCATGTTCATGAAGATGGAAGTTTTACAATATACATTTTAACTTCTCTGACCTGTTTTCAACTGCTATTGGTCAAACTGCAGTCACAACATAAGTGTTTATGTCTCCACAGGTGCCCATTTGATCATAGGGGTTTTGTTTTTTCAGTGTTTTGAGACAGGGTCTCACTATGTTCGTCTGGCTATACTGGAACTCACTATGTAGACCAGGCTGACCTCGAACTTACAGAGATAAGCCTGCCTCTGCCTCCAGAGTGCTGGGATTAAAGGTTTGTGCTGCCACACCCAGCTGATCATAGGTTTTTACAGTGGGTCATTTTGGAAGAGGACAGGGTGTTATGTAGCCCGGACTGTCCTCGAACTTGTTTTGTAGTAGAGGATGGTCTTGAACTTCTGGTCCTCCTGCCTCAGCATCCTGAGTGCTAGAATTGCAGGTGTATACTGCTGCATCCAGTTTGTTTGATACTGGGGACTGAACCAGGGCTTTATGAGTGCTAGACAATCTTTCTACCAACCGCACTACACCTCTAGCCCTTGTAACTTGTCATTTTTATTGTATGTTGGAGAAAGAAGATGAATAGGAGCGTGAGATTGTCTCACAGGGACTTGAAGGAAGGAGGATTTCTCTTGGGTTAGAGGGGGATGCTTCCAGAGCTCAGAGAATGATGCAGAAATGATTAGATGTCATCTGCATACTCCACGACCTCCAAACAATTCACCCAGAGGATTCAGTTTTTATGTATATGAGTTCATGAATAAGTTAATGCCCTGTTATTTAATTTAATCATTCTTTTCCCTAGCAATAAAGAAGATGATGTATATGCATTAATTTAGATTTATTTTATTTTTAATTATGTGTACACATGTTTTTCTGTATGTTGGTATGTGCACATAAATGCAGGTATCTGAAGAAGCCAAGAAAAGTAGTCCCCTGGAGCTGGAGTTTCAGGCAGTTTTTAGCCACCAGACATGGGGGATGGGAATCAAAATTTGATCCCCTGAAAGGACAGTAAACACTCTTAACCACTCAGTATCTTTCCAGAGCTCAGTGATAATACATTTTATGACATGTTTTTCAATTATTTTACTACTTTTTGTTTGCAATTGATATTTTTGATATCTTTTCAACTTCATTTCTATTAAAATACACTTATCATAATATTTTCCCCTTTTACAAATATTTATTTTTATTTTATGTGTACAGATGCTTTGCCTGTACATATATGCACCGTGTGCATGTGCGCTGCACTGAGGGGCCAGAAGAGGGCACTGGACCCCTGGAACTGAAGTTACAATTTGTCATGAGCTGCCATGTGGGTTCTGGGACTCAAACCCAGGTCTTCCGGAAGAGCAGACCGTGCTCTTAACTGATGAGCAATCTCTCCAGCATTTACCCTCGTAACAATTTTCAGTGTGCAGTCAGTAGCTTGAAGTATGCTTATGAAGTGTGATAGTAATTAGTCGTAACAATGAAAACCTGGAGTCAGATATTGAGGGTGAAAGCTGAAAGATCAGAGAAGCAGAGCAGCCAGCCACCAGAGAATTCTTACCTCTATAAATTCTCAGACCAAATCAGGGGCCCTGTCTCTACAAATTCTCAGTCTGAATAAGTCAATATCCTGTCTCCACCTGCCTTATATTCCTGTCTCCACCTCCCTAGTGCTGGGATTAAAGACGTGCACCTCCACCACCTGGCTCTGTTTCTCTTTTAGACTTGTTCAAACTTGTGTAGCCCAGGGTGGCCTTGAACTCCTAATTTTCCTGCTTCCTCCTCCTAAGTGCTGAGGTTAAAGGTGTGTGCCACCACTGCCTGGCCTCTCTGGTTAACTAGTGGTTGACTCTGCCCTCTTATCTTCAGGCAAGCTTTGTCAGAACACAAACAAAATATCACACACTAATGCTTACAACTATTATAACTCCCCATCTCCAGGACTTTTTCATCCTCCCCTAAGAGAACTCTGTGTCCAGTAAACAGTCAGTCCCTAATCTCTCCTCCTTGTAGCCTTTGGAGCTGCCTTAGACACCTCATAAAGGTGAATTGTGTAATATTTATTGTATTGTAACTGGCTTATTTCCCTTAGTATATCTTCAAAGTTCTTTTGTGTTGTAGCATGTGTCTTTTTCAAGATTGAATAACATTCTATATTCTATATAAGATATATAATATATTCTATATTATATGTGCAGACCACATAGCTGCTGATAGACGTTTAGGTGTCTGGGTTTTCAGTATTGTGCATTGTGCTGTTGTGACCGTGTGTATGCAAATACCTATTTCAGTCCCTCCTTTTAAGTGGAATTGCTGGGTCATATCAACTGAGATTGAGTCAAATCCAGTACTTAAGAATAACCTACCCCAGAGGGCTATAAACCAGTTCACATGTGTGGAGTATCTGAAACATTGCATGTTAATATCCTCTCTTGCCCAGCATGCCAGCATGGTTCCCTGCGCGAGGGATACCCTGGGGTCCCACATAATAAATCATAACACTGCATACCCCCTCAATAACTTTCTTATAAATGTTGATTAATTTTATTATTATGTAATCAGACATATTTTTCTGGACTTTGGAAGAGGATTAAGAGACACAGAAAACAAACTCATGAGTGACTTGAATGCGTAAATGGCCACAGAAGCCCGTGGGATAGATAAGACTCCTCTGGAGAAAGAGAATGAGAGCCAGTAGGACAGGACACTGAGTCCTAGAGGAGAACAGTGGTGTGGTGGAGGTGGTGTGGTGTCTAGGTCACAACGAAGTCCCCGAGGATAGACCTCAGGGAACACAGAGACGGAGACTGGCGGCCTCTTAGAAAGTAAAGAAGCATGAGGTGGGGTGTTTACTGTGTTCTCACACAGAAATGCAGTCAGCCTAGCTGATGGCAGGAAGTGAGGGAGAGGAAGGTGACAGACAGGAAGTCCTTCCAAATCAGAGGGTTACTTGGCGGCTGGAGGATTGTGGCAGGTAAAGGTTGGGAGAGGTAACACAGTGTCATTATCAACCAAGAGTCTGGGACTCTTGGAGGAAAGGCTTTTGGATGTGGTGGATGGAACACATTGCAATGAGAAAACAGTCTTGTTCAGAGTCCTTCACTCTGGACTAGCTTCTGGTTAATATTATCTTGATGGAGAACCGTGGATTCAACTGAATAAATATTTCTACATATCTGGTTTGGATAGCTCTAAAATCTATATAATTAATGTCCTAAATTATTTCGTGTATTAATGTGGAATTCAACAAACATTCCAGTAGCTCTGTGAAATCAACAGCCAGATTTGCCTAGATGGAAAAATATATTTACATATTGAATGATAATCCCAGATAGTGGCTTGACTTTATAGCTGATATTTAAAATCATATGAAATAAAATAAAGTAACTTTTGAAAGTCTAGGACCATTCTATACTTTTATAATATTCCCTTGCTTCTTTGCAAAACCAAACAATTCCCAACCAGCAGAGACATAATAAGTCAGTTAGACATGTCGTAAATTAACTCCAAACAGCAAAGCCAAATATTCAAACTCAACTTCAGAAATGATCTCTTGGCTCAGACATCAATAAACAGAGAAATGGCAGTGGGTTAATCCTTCACTTGTTGTAGGCCAAGGATAGAGATGTGGTCCTGATTATTCCCGGAAGCATACAAAAAAAAGATGCTTGAGTGAGGTATTCATAATAAATAAGTGGTGAGGGCATGATCATGAGAATGGGAACAAATTAAATTACAGCATGAGGACCAGAGCAATAATTTAAAGAAATCCATTATTGATGAGAATAATCACAACCACTCAAAGGGAACCAGGCACTGGAGGAGGCGAAGCCGCTGTTGAGCCCAAACCTCTTTAGTAGTTGAAGAGGCAGGAGGCCGAGACTCCTGGAGCTCCAGCTCTTAGCTGCCAGGAGCATTGTGAGAAAGATGGTCAAAAGAGAGATTTTGCCTCACCCAAAAGTGTCATGGGAAATAAAAATCGAATGTGACACTCGATGTAATAAATGACTATGGAAGGAGAGTCATTAAAGTCACATATTTTACACATTATAGGAACAGTCTCAGAGTGGGGAGCTTTTCTGCTCCTACCAGAGTCATTGAGGAGCCACTAAAAAATAATTATCGGCTGTGAGGAAATGAAAACACTTTCACTAAGAATTTCGGTTTTGAAAGATAAAAAAGACAAAGGAGTCAACTCTGGAGCTTTTAAAGCAATATTGAATCCAATAAACACAAGTAATAAGACTAATGTTTTAAACTGGCCGTACTATGATCAGTGTAGGGGAAGAAGGCTGAGAAGGATGATGGAAGAGGAAGGGAAGGAAGGGGAGAAGTTGGGTTTCTTCTACCAGCTGTGACTCTGCAAACCTGTCCCTGACCTTGTCAGCCACCGGCTGACTCACCCTTCCCCAGACTTCTCGGGAGCCTCTGGGTCTGGAACCACTGTCAGCACGAACTAGTGACCTTGTATTTTCCTGAGAAATTCGGAGTGATGAAGTGTAAGTGGCCCCCGAGTAGACCTCCTGCTCTGCACGTGTTTCCTCTCTCTCGAGCCTTTCCTCCAGCTACACTATGTCAGGGATGATGGTACCCATCCATCCCCACGTTCAAACCTGGTCCCTCCACCTTCATCGTGGGAAGTTCCCCCAGGGCTCTTCTCCTTCCAAACACTCTAATTAAGAAATAGAAGCAATATGCAGTGGTCACAGTGTTCGTATTCTGAAACCTAACACCCAACGTGACGGAGAGTACTAAGAGATGTGGCCCCGCCTCGTGGATGAGATTCCTGCCCAGTACCAGTGGAGGAGAGCTGGCTTGCTGTCCCCCCCTTCGGCCATGTGAGAACACAGCAGAGAGGCAGCCCCTGGCCAGCAGAGAAGCCTTCAGTCTCACCTCTGCTGGCCACCTGGTTTACGACTTCCCGGTGCCCAGAACTGTGAGCTATACATTTTCGTTGGTTATAAATGTCCTGCCCTAAGATATTTTGCTATGGCATTCTGAAGGCACTAAAATACAACAAATGAAAAACTATTTACATTTTTAAAATTTTTCAAATGTGCCAGGCAGTGGTGGCGCATGCCTTTAATCAGTACTTGGGAAGCAGAGCCAGGGTAATCTCTGTGAGTTCGAGGCCAGCCTGCTCTACAGAGTGAGTTTCAGGACAGACACCAAAACCACACAGAGAAACCCTGTCTCGAAAAATCAAAAAAAATTTTTTTCAATGTTCTCACCTAATTTCCTTCAAACCCTTACGATCCATCTATGAAACAGATGTAAATATTTTCCCTTTTGACTTCCAGGGCTGAGGTGAGTCAACAGTGATTGCACAGTGGAGAACTCAACAGAACTCTCCAGTTTCAAGCCCTGCACACCAGGAGCTGCCACCTCCTGGGAATCACTGGGGTAGAGCTTCCCACCAGCAGATCATACTGGGAAGCAGTTGGGCTCAAGGGTACTTAGATACTAAATCCCACTGTCCTCCCAAGGTTGAGATGTTGGGGTGAGAGTGTGCATGAACTTCCACAGGGCCATGACTTAACTGAGGCTGGGCATTGTAGGGGGGCCAGTTTGTCCAGCAATGGCCAGACACTTTAGGAAAGCACTGACCCACAGCTCTGCCTACGCCCCTCGAGGGTGATGTCTCCCCTGCCTCTTATCACCATGTTACCAAGTCCCTTCACACACATTTGTTTAGTCTTCACTGAAGTCCTTAGCCACATAGTAGGTGCTGTTACACAACAATGAGCGGTAAACGTCACATTGCTTACAGTCACGTGAGGAAGATCATATGCATTCAAATGAGCACAGTGCAAAGTAAAAAAATTATTTTAAAAACTAAATTATCCTCTGACCTCCACATTGCACCATGTAGACAATTGCATGTGCACACACACTTTGTTTTAAATAACAATTTAAGGTTTTTGGAATTTCTTTGTGGGAGGTGATATGGAGTGGAGTCAGGGCATTCCATGTGGAAATCAGAGCATGACCTTTCACAGTCAGTTCTCTCTTTCCACCTTTACTTGGGTTCTAGGGATTGAACTCAGGTTGTCAGACTTGTGCAACAAGTGCCACCAACCACTGAGTCATCCGACTGATCCCTTGAAATGATTCAGTTTAAACAAACACACAACTTGAATCTTGTACGGAAGGATTGGAGTCTCTGGAAGGAAAGGCAACCACCGGAATCTGGTGTCAAGGCGATGGCCAACATAAGCTGGATTGGGGCCTAGATACAACGAGACACCAAAGCAGTAGTGCAGCAAAGGTGCAGAAGGAGCAGGGGGAGCATGCGCCAACCCTCCTCTGTCGAAGCCAGAAGACTGCACTTCCCTTTGCAAACCCGTAACCAGTGCCAGCTTGGTCTCTCCACCGTAGCAGCTAGGACTAGAACAGTGGACACAATCAGAGAATCAACATCACACATTGGACAAGTGGCCACTGTCACGGCCAACAGGAGACCCAGCACCCCGCCTGGTGGCATCTCTGGACTCACAAAAGCGGGGCACGGCTCAGGCTCACCCTAACTGTGAAAGCAAAGCTCACGGGGAGACGGCCTTCACACCTCAGAACTCTGCTTCTCTTCAAAGCACAAATCACACTCAACGTTATAAATTTGAATTTCGGTGGTCATTATTAGGCATGTCCCTGGGCTCCTCCTCAGAAGGAAGCCTTCGTAAGACAGGGCGGAAAGACTATCACTTTATTCACTGCTGTAGCCCTGAAATGTGTATGTGCTGTCTGCTTCATATTCCTGAAGGACTGGAATGGAGAGTGAGTGGGTGGCGAGGTGATGTGAGCAAACACAGACACTGTGCTCGGGATTTACAGAGGTGAGAGGAATGAGAGGTCATTTGGAGCACAGTGTTATCGTGGTTGAAGGAAAGGGGTGCATATGGACCAGGAAGGGTCGTGTTTCACAGGGAAGGAGGTTTGTAACTGTAACACTTCCAATGGCCTCCCTCAAAGCTGGAGGCTGGCATGTCGGAGGTGATGAACTTGTAGGAGAACCAGAGACAAGTCCAAATGTTAGGAAAAGAGAGCCACACTTGACGCCATCTGTTTACCTCTGCATGGCACTGCACCCCACACTCGGGGCATCACATGACCAAGCACAGCACACTCTTCCTTTCACCCCTGAAGGTTTTCGTTTGAGGAAATGGTTTCTTCAGTTCCACTACTGAAGCCTCTGCTGGAAGGAGCAGCCTAGAGCCAAGCTTTTCTCTCTCCACAGGCCTCCCTGGTAACCAGTGTGGGCCTCCTCACAGTGGACTTCACAGTGGACTCCTCACAGGGCCTCTGATTCCCTAGAGAGGAGGCAGGAGCTCCAGCCTGTCTCATTCCCACTACACTTGTCCAGATTCCTACAGAAAAGAAATAATTTTGTTGTCTGTCTGTCTGTCTCTGTCTGTCTCTGTCTCTGTCTCTCTCCCTCTCTCTCTCTCTTTCTCTCTCTGTCTCTGTCTCTCTGTCTCTCTCTGTCTCTCTCTGTCTCTCTCTCTCTCTGTGTGTGTGTGTGTGTGTGTGTGTGTGTGTGTCTGTGTGTGTGTCTGTGTGTGTGTGTTCCATGCATGTGTGCTCAACTTTCAATATATGTGGGCATTTGTGTGGTCAGGTAGCCACAGTTTAACCTGTGCATGCTCAAGTCAGTTGAACGTGTGCACACGTAAGTAGAAACAGGAGGCTGATGTCTGAAATCATCCTCATTCACTCTTCCTTCTTATTCATTAAATCAGGGCCTAGAGCTCACTGATATGGCTAGTCTCGCTGGCCAGTTTGCTCTGGGGTATTCCCTCTCTCCATCTCCTGAAGCTGGTATTACAGACAAGTCATCACACCTACCCAGTGTTTATGTGGGTTATGAGGATTCAGACTCCAGCCCTCACACTGGTGCCAGTACCACCCATCTGCCACCACCACCCCAATCATTCTTTGTGTGTAGAAACGTGGATGTATAGATAGAAAAAAGTTGTTGGGAGCCATTTTCAGATAATAACTACCATGAAGACTGTCCAAAATGACAGTAATAGCTAAGGTGACTATTGTCCCAGAGTCCAAGAGGTGAAGACATTCAAAGACTGTGGTATTGTTAATAGAACACTGGAACAAGAGATGAAGAAGCTGAAGTCAGCCACAGAGGGATGGATGTGCTCTGCCAAGTGGAAGGTGATGACGTGAGGAATGTAAAGAGACTGATGAGGTGGGCACTGAAGGAGAAGGCAGCAGGCCATCAGATACAGAGTCCAAGGAAGGGAACCCCTGCCTCAGAGCAGGCACCGGAGTACGAGCTCTTGGAGAGGTCTGTGAGAGGATTGTGATATAACGAATCCAGGCCTCCTTTAAACTGAGGAAATAGGAGAACAAATTTGCAACTGAGAGTGGGGGATTCCTCATGGACATGAGCAAGTGAGAGGAAGGCACAGCTGGAAGAAGGGATTCTGAGGTCCTACTAAAGGCTTTGGAACAGAGAATTGCGGGAAGCTGCTGTGTTTAGGGCAGCGTTAGAGAGAAACCAGGATGCAGAAAGTCAATATTAACCAGTGAGATGGAATGTCGCTCATCCTTGCGTTCATTCATTCATAAGGGAGAGGAGAACGGGTTGAATTGTCCAGGTTGGTGTTGGGATTTTGCATCCCAAGGTTTCCAAGTCTGGAGTCATCCCTTGGTTTCCTTGTGGTCTTTTAGGTTGGTATTAAGAGTTGCAATAAGGAGCCACATCGAGGCAAGAATGGGTGATCCTGGAGAAGACTCACCAAACTTAGTTAACAGAAGTCTCATCAGGCATCAGAGTAGAACTCTGAGTCTCAAATTCTAAACATCATTTCCCCTCCTTGGTAAGGGAAATGGATATTTGCTGTGTAAATCTAGTTGGTAAGTTAAGGTGCATGCTCTGTCTGCCTTTCCAATGAAGGAAGGAAGAGATGGCGCAGCATGGGCTACTCTTGCAAAAGATCTAGGTTCAACTCCCAGCATGCCCAGGGTGCCTCAGAACGATCCATAGCTCCAATTCCAGGTCTTTGACACCCTTTTCTGGCTTCTGTGGGCACTGGACACATGCATGATGCACATCCTTGCGAGTGAGTAAACATACACATGAAGTAAAAAAGAAAAAACAGATAAATCTCTTAAGGAAGTAAAGCACTCCCTGACATTTGCTCACTCGCCTGATCAAAAGATAGCAGATGTGTGTCCTGTCACATCAGAGGAATTGTGTGTGTTGTAGATTTCTTCATTTACTCTGTTTCACACTTTGCTTTTCTCCTGAGAGAGGCCAGTCCTCCACCGGAACCTGTTACTGATTGAAAAGAAACCATTATAGCATTGTAGGAAAGAGCATCATGGTGCTGTGTCTTCCAGTGTGAGCTATGTTCCATATGAGCCCAGGCAGAGAGGTTAGCAGGACGCGTGGATTTTAAAGGGTTATCCTCCTGCTTCTGGTCCCATCGTAGGCTGGAGGAGAGCAGTTTGGAGGCCTCGAGTGAGCTGTAGCTACCAGTCAGGAGACTGCAGCCATTCTGTCTCTACTCTGTCCTTAGACACAGAATAAGGACCTGATCTTGGATCTCTAGCACCCATGTAAAAGCCCAACACACTGACACATCTGTAACATCTGTTCTGAGGGAGCAGAGACATGTGAGTTCAGTGAACTCCAGATTCAGT
This sequence comes from Peromyscus aztecus, assembly GCA_902168405.1. Taxonomy (NCBI): domain Eukaryota; kingdom Metazoa; phylum Chordata; class Mammalia; order Rodentia; family Cricetidae; genus Peromyscus; species Peromyscus aztecus. The sequence goes on along the minus strand of CABHPQ010172689.1, from coordinate 20,749 downwards.
GAGAAGTCTTGTCTCAAAATACAAGGTGACAAACAGTCAAGGAAGGTTGTCACCATCTAGACATGTGTGCGCATGTGCACCCATGCACACAGGTATATGCCCATGTAAACACATAACAAAGAGAGAAGGGAAGGATCCCTGCCAAGCTCTCTTGTCCAGTACCTGAGCCTGGGCAGAAAGACATCTGGCTACTGTCCAACCTGTTCACAGAAATGACTTGCTTAAGGTCACCCAGCAGAAAGAGCCATGGGGAAACCATCCACTCCTCACAACAGCTTCGTTTGGGAAAATACGCCTTCCTTTCGTGAGCGAAAGGACACCCACACCCAGTGCTCAGGCTCAAGAATGGATCTTTTCAAGTTTTCCCTAGGGCATCCAGTGTTTATCACATTTCCCTGCAACCTCTCAGTTCAAGTCCAGGCCTTTAATGCCAAACTAATCCATTACTTTCTTTCTGGAGCCAAGTGTAGTTGGCATTTGGTTTTTGGCCAGTCAGTGTCCATAACCATACTTCCTGTAACTGCAGTTGGGGGCCTGGTCCACTCAGTCCTGGTGCTTCCACTGAGGCCTGTGATGGTCCGTGTATTGCCACACTTTCTAGGGACTATGACTGGTCAAGGTGACGCAGCTAGCTGATTTGGAGGTGAGACACTGTAAGACCCAGCAGAAACTTCTGAAAATAATCTTCTCTTGCTTCCCTTGCTAAATCTGAGGGAACAATAGGCTAGAGCATGCTGTTTGCTGCTGTGAAGAGCCTGGGATAGAGCTTCCTCAGGAGAAGCGGTGCCTACGAGGGAGATAGAGGAAACCAAGTTCCAAAGCCACTTCTAGAGCCCTGAATATGGAAGGAAGGCCTGGAGCCTGCTAAGACCTGGGCTTCCCAAAGAGCCGTTAAGCTGTTTTCCTCAAGAAAGAACTTTGAAGCACGCTGTAGTTTGAATCTGGAACATTCCCAAAGGCTCATGCAAACGCTTAGTCCCCAGGTGAACACTAAGGTGGTGGAGGAGCCTGGTGAGGTTAGGCCACTGAAGCAGTCTTTGAAGGAGACTGCGACCTTGTGTCCATCCTCTCCCTTCTTTTTCACCTCCATAGAGTGATGTGAGCAGTATGACTCCGCCTGGCCCTCCACCGTGGTGCACACCACAGGCCCAGAACAATGCCCAGGATGCTATTCATCACAGTAACAGAAAGCCAGCTAACCTGCATCCAGAGAGTCACATGTACCTGCATCTCCAATCCAAAACCTGTTTATAGGATACCTACTACATATATAAACTCTCTCCTTCATGTGGAAAGTGATTTCCATCTTTTACTGTCAAACAAATATTCCCTAGTAAGGACTCTCCATGTTCTTAAGAGCATCCGCATTAATCCCATGTGATCCTGTATCCGAACAAAAGCCTTTCTCGTTTTTAAAGAAGCTTCTCTTTCTCTTCATCTCATTCACTAACAGAGCAGCAGTGGTTTCCGGAGTGCTCAGTCTGTGCCTTGAGACGGCACGAGGAATACAACGTCTTAGCTCCATGAAGATGAGTGAGAGCAATGAAAGGTGGTGTGGCCGGAACAGGGGAATGAAAGTGATCCCAACCAAGGCAGGGGTCTGATGGGAAGGACTGGGGCTCCCAGGCTATCAAGCCTTTTCAAGGTCTTCCATGAGCTTTGGTGCCGGAGCCAGGAAGTGCTGCCCTTCTCCCTTTACTGGCACTTCTAATCATGTTTATCATTAAAGGATGGAGATTTTGACATACAGGAGAAGTATCACCACCACATGTGAGTATCTACTGTCTACTTGGTCCTTTGGGGACTCGGACAGAGTAATTAAGTGTCAGAACTTTTATTCCAGTGGGAGGAGTTGGTCAAAGTGAAATATACATAAATGTGCAATGGGTTACCAAATTATTGCTTTATCTATTTCCTTCAAGCTGAAGCACCCTCGTTGGAGAGAGGAAGAGAGCTCATACGATTTACCAGGCTCCGGAATCTCAGAAAGTTACATTCATCACAAGCCCCAAGGAGAGAAGAAGCCTGCTGTGGAGAACTTCCTGCAGCTGTGCAGGGGGAGACTGCTGTGGAGAACTTCCTGCAGCTCTGCAGGGGGAGACTGCTGTGGGGAACTTCCTGCAGGCTGTGCAGGGAGAGACTGCTGTGGGGAACTTCCTGCAGCTGTGCAGGGAGAGACTGCTGTGGGGAACTTCCTGCAGGCTGTGCAGGGAGCTCCATGGGTACAGCTTCCCAGAGTCATTGCCACACTGGGTGGGCTTCTCCACGAGGAAGCTGCCTCTGGGGCACTCAAGTCCCTGTAAGCAACCTCAGTCAATGCATGGTTCAGTAACACAGAGGTGAGTCTGTTGCAGCGCCCCTTCTGGGGTGACTTGATATTTGCTCACATCTCCTGGGGAAAGTCATCAGGTAACAGAGATGATCACAGGAAAGGAGGAGTTGCGTGTGGTCTGCCTTCGATCCCGTGATGACAAAAAGCCTCCCTATTTGCAGAAGCATGCATTGAACCAGGCAGTGCCCTGCACAACCATCTGGTATTAGGGCATCCCAAGCAGAGAAAACATCTGCAAAGTTCTGGAGAGAGCAAACTTCTCCCTCAGGACTGAAGATGTAGGGCTTGTGATATTTCAGGGACTCACAAAATGTTTTCATTTCTCCTATGACCAGAAAAAGATAGTAATTTTCAAGCCAAAGGAAATGTTTTAATGTGTAATATTCATACGTTTACTTTATACTAATATAGTCACAAAATATAAATTTAATTTTGGAATGAGACAGAAAGTCCACCAAAGTCGGAACGCAGCCCTGGGTGTTTGAAGCAGGAAAAGACTGAGTTTGTTGGAAGAAAAGCAAACCTGAGCAGAGGAGTCAGGGTAGGATAGACATGGCGTAGCAAGGGCAGTGGAGCAGCCCAGGAGACCTCAGTGCTTGGCAAGCTACTCAGGGCTAAGTAGTGGGAGCTACAAAGGAAGCAGCAAAGAAGCCTGAGTAGTTCAGAATTCCCAGCACCTCTGAGGCCCACAGTTGGTCTGAATGCCATCACTGGCCATCTCCAGAAAAGGGCTTCCATTGACTTCTTCATCTTCCAGCAGTTAAAGTAGATGACTTCTTGTGGGTACCAGTTTCCCTATATCTCAACGTAAGCTTCTGCTTCATCTGAGCTTGATTGTTTCCATCTGACCGTCCCGTTTCCACCATGGGAAAGAATAACTCAGAGTGAATATTGCACTTTGCAATATTCAGACGCCATAAAACTACAGATTGTTGTCATGATGGCTAATAATAATAAGAAATAACACATCTGCCAGGGAATGGTCTTTGGCTTGGGTGCAAATGACCTTTCTTACTGGCTTGCCTACCTCGTGCCCATACCCAGCACAATCAGGAATCTCTCAGCCACAGCCAATATTTTAGGAAGGATTTGTTGCACTGCGTGGCAAGCTCATAATGTTTATGATACTGCTCATGGCTGCCCGTGTACTAACATCCGTGATATTTAAAGCAGCTAATGGGAAGAACCTGGCCACTTGCTTCACGGCCCCTTTGCTGTCCTACATCTTGGGGAGACAATTGAGGTCATCTCTCATTGCCTATGGAGCACATTTGAATTTAACGTGACCTGGTGGGACTGGAGTCTGAGCTGCCAAGCTGAGAACAGCGTTCTGAGAACTCAAGGACCTTTGTAAAGGTAGCTATTGGAGCAAGGAAATACCCCCTCCCCTAGGAGGAAATGCTAGGGTGCCCCAAAGTCAGGGTGGAGGTCAAAGGTCTCAAGGATTTGCCAGAACTACTTCAGGAAGTCACTCTTTATTACCTTCTCCCGTGTACACAAATACTAAGTGAAACATAATATAAAAGAGCCCATGTATGGGCGGGGGTAGGAGGAGTAGAGGAAAAACAACAATTGGTTTTAATGACACCTAAGGGAAAGGAGAGTCCTACTAACAACAAAGGACCCCAAATTTAGACTGGTCAGACAACACTGAGATGACATTTGCTTTTCAGAAAGACGTAGGTCAGAGAAGGTGTGGAAGTGGAACTGCCTGTTGTTCTAGCATCTTCCATTTTCTTCAGCATGTGTGTGTGTGTGTGTGTGTGTGTGTGTGTGCGCGCGCGCGCGCGCGCGTGCAGTGTATGGGCAGAATGCCTGGACGTGTCTGCGTGCATGTGTATGGAGGCCAGAGCCCAGACTCAGACATCTTTTTCAATTGTTCTCCATCTTCTTAAGACAGCATGTTTCAGTTTGGATAGACTGGCTGGCCAGTGAGCTCCAGAGATCTACCTGCCTCTGACTCACCCAATGCCAGTGCACTTGGGCTGAAGACATATACCCCTACAACCGGCTTTTACATGGATGCTGTGGATTCAAGCTCATCTTTACATGGCAGGCACTTTACCTAATCTCAGCCATCTCCTGACCTCTGTTTTAGTATCTTAGTAAGGATTTCTATTATTGTTTTGAAACACCATAACCAAAAGCAACCCTGGGAGGAAAGGGTTTATTTGGCTTACACTTCCACATAACAATTCATCATCAAAGGAAGTCAGGGCAGGAACTCAAGCAGGGCAGGAACTTGGAGGCAGGAGCTGATGCAGAAGCCCTGGAGGGGTGCTGCTTACTGGCTTGCTTACCATAGCTTGCTCAACTTCCTTTCTTATAGGACCCAGGACCACCATCCCAGGGATGGCCCCACCCACAGTGGGCTGAGACCTCCCACATCAATCACTAATTAAGAAAAAATGCTCTACAGGCTTGTGTACGGCCTGATCTTCTGGAGGCATTTTCTTAATTGAGGCTCGCTCCTCTCAGATGACTTTAGCTTGTGTCAAGTTGACATAAAACATAGCCTCTTTCAGTAGCTCCATTTTTGAGTCTTACCTGGTTCTAGTGGACACAGCTTCCAGATGAAAAAGATCATGAGTGAACAAGAAAGCGATATTTAGGTTTTTTTTTTTTTCACCTATAAACTATTTTCTGTGGAACTCAAATCCAAACAGAAAGAAACTGAAGTATTGCTAACAGATCCCTTTGGAGACTGGCCATGGAAGAGCAGTCTTGGGGATTGCCTTTCCTCTAGTCCTTTCCTTTAAAGTTTTCCATTGTTCCCAAATAAGCATCACTGGTCCCTCAAAGGCTCTCGAGTTAAAGCTGTCATCCCCAGTGTGGTGCTCTGGGTGCTAAGGTGCTCTGCACAGTGGGCCCGGATGGGCAGAAGTCAGGACATTGGGGGTGGGCCCTCTGGGGTGCTGTGGGCCCCTGGTCTCCTTTCTTTCTTTACTGTTGTATCCTGACTGTGAGGTCAATGGTTTTCCTCTACCACGAGCTTCTATCACGATGTTCTGTCTTGCCACGGACCCAGGGCAATGGGATGCAGCACCTCCAAAACTTGAAACCCAAATAAACCTTGTCTCTTTATGACATAGTTATTTCAGGTATTTGTGATATGACAAAAAGCTGAGTGACAGTGAGGCAGATGGAAGATGCTGGAACTACCTACAACCTGGGAAGCCCCCCAAGGACACGTGATGAACACTGCAACACTCGAGCTGTGCAGTGGAAGGCAGCCTCCCAGAGGGTCTAATGTGCAGAGCAGATAGGTCTTGCTCCTGGTCTTTGGCTTGTGCACCGAGTCTGACCGGAGTGCACTCCTCAGGAGAGTGGGTGTGCTCTAGCAGGAGAGCAGCAGGAATGGGGAGGAGGTTGGCAAGTCCTAGCGCTGCTCGGCCAGTGTCTGGAGGGAGGGTCTGTAACAGCCAACCTATGCTCAAGAGCTTCGGGGAACACAGGATGGGGACGCTTGACTTCTTTTTTCCTAATTTCTTTTATTATGGCCAATAGACAATAACAGAAACTTTACCATTTTAGTCACTTTTGTTTTGTTTTTGTTTTTTTCGAGACAGGGTTTCTCTGTGTAGCTTTGCTCTTTCCCTGGATCTCGCTTTGTAGACCAGACTAGCCTTGAACTCACAGAGATCTGCCTGCCTCTGCCTCCCGAGTGCTGGGATTAAAGGTGTGCGCCACCACCACCTGGCCCATTTTAGCCACTTTTAAGGGTAGAGTTTAGTGGCTTGAAGTATGTTCACATTGTTATGCACATGCTAGCTCTAGAAACTTTTGTTTCCCCAAATGGAAACTCCTTCGTTAAAGAACTATTAATTCTCCATCTTTCTCAGCCCTATTTTTCTATCCATTTTCTAGCTCTGTCAACTAACTCGACTACTCAGACTTCCTCACATAACTGGGGCCAGACAGCATTTGCTTCTTGTATCCTTTGCTCTATGTAGCACTGTGTCTTCAAGGTCCATGCTGTCGCACGTGATAGGATTTCCTTCCTCCCCTTTTCTGTTTGTTCATTTCTTTGTGAACCTTGGGCTTCACACACATTACGCATGCACTCCACCACTAAGTCATAGCTCCAGCCCTTCCTTCATCATATTTATACATATGTCTGTAGGTGGGTGTTTAATTTGTTACTACCTTTTTCTTAGATGGAGTCTCACTGTGTAGACCAGGCTGGCCTCAAACTTGAAGAGACCCACCTGCCTCTGCCTCCTCAGTGCTAGGATTAAACACATGGGCAATCACACTGAGCTCCAACTTACTTTTTTTTTTTTTTTTTTTTGGTTCTTTGAGACTTTCATACAATGAATCTGATCGTATTCATTTTTATTTCCTGAACTCTTCGAAGAGCCACGCCTACTTCTCTGCTCACCCAACTTTTTGTTTCTCTCCCCCCCCCCCCATCAAGGCCAGTTTGTGCTGCCCACATATTCTTGGGTGTGTGGCCTTCCACTGGAGCCTGGCTAACTCACCAGGGGTCTACACTCTTAGGGAAAACTGACCTTTCTTTTCCCAGCAGCTAGATTTGCCACCAGCTCCCGGGCTAGGGGTGGAGCTCCATGCCTATCTCCTCTCTGCACTCTGGGATTTGGTCTGGCTTTGGCTTGCACAGGTCTTGTGCATGCGTCACAGCTGATATTTATAAGTGCAGCTGCCCTGGTACTTTTGTTTTAACATTACACTTATTGAGAGGGCACGGGGTCGGGGCAGTGGGGGGGGGGGGGAGACAGACATAGCACCACAGTGAGTGTAAAGGTCAGAGGACAGCTTGTAAAGTTTGTTAGTTCTCTCCTTCCTCCTTCCATGTGGGTTCTGGGTACCAAACTCAGATGGTTAGGTTTGGCAGCAAATGAGCCAACTTGTCGACCCCATTTCTACCTTTTGGTAACTGTGAATAGGACTGCTGTGAGTGTGGGTGTACAAATATCTGACTGTCTGCTTTCAATTCTTTTGGATCTGCACTCGAAGCTGGAATTACTGAATCACACAGTAATTTGACTTAATTTTTCAGGGCTCATATGGGCAGTGCTATTTTACATCCACACTAGCAGTCCACAGGAATTCTGTCACTTCCATACCCTCGCTGTACTTCTAAAACATAATGGCCAACCTAATAGGGTGAAGGGGAGTACTAGATTTTGAAGGACCCTAAGACAGCATGATCTCACAGTAAGATCTCTCCAGTTAAGCTTACTACTAGGGATGAAAATGCTGGAGTTACTCCAGATTGCTGCTAATTCACATTAAAAACAAATGAGGAGTCTGTGAAGGCACAGTACAATATGACAACCTTGCTGTCTGTTGTTCTTGTGTGCACCAGGCAAGAACCATGTATAAATGTCGATGATTTGTGTGTATCTCTAGGGGAAATAGTGAGCAAACAACCACAGAAAAACATGCAGGTATGTTTTTGTATGGTATGTGTGTCTCCCAAACCTGACAACTTCTCAATTAAATCCAGATTTCTTGTTTCTCTTGAAAGATGGGAAGACATGGAAATGATGGGAGCCTGGTCACTATGAATGGTTTAACAGCGTGGGATCCCTTCCACCCCAGCCCAAGATGTTCATTTAGACAAGTGGTCAGATTATAAACCAAGAATGAAATCAAGTGATTTGTTTAGAAAAAAAACAAACAAACCTTTCAACAAGATGCAAGTTCTGACCAAAGCATCTGAAAGAGGAAGATATCATGTTATTATTTGCTGTGTTCAATTGTTCATTTACCAAACAAATTGTTTTCTTGTTAATTTTTAAACAAAAGTAACTATCAAAGCCTAAGGTATTTGCTGCCATGAGATTTTTTTCCAAAAATGACAAAGACTTGTCATTAGATACTTTTTCCATGAGACTAGCGCCCGAGTCTTTGTTCACACCATATTCCCAAATATAAGTGGTGTGGCAAATTCGGAAGAAGTGCATGGAATACTGTTACTATTGCTGCTGCTCCTGAAGGTGCTCGGTGGTGAGTCATCAAGCTGTCATTCCAAACAAGTTCCAGTCACACAGGTACTTAAAACAGTGTGACTAAAGCCATTCATTCAAAGCAATGAAGACAACCAGATTTGTTATACAGCTTCAGTCTTCCCAAGTATAGAATCCAGCTTTGGCTTTGGTTAAATATTATTCAAGTTTGTTTATATTAATTCTGTGTTATTTTGTTTGCATGTAAAAATACAACTTTCTGAATGTGGAGAGTTTGTAAACTACGATTTGCTCTCTCCCCACCCCCCTCCTATCTGCTCCTGTTGGAGGGAGAGCAACATCTCAAAAGGAGAGGCATTCCACACTCAGAATGATGCTTTTCCTTAAGAGTAAACGGACTCAGAAATAATCCTTTGTGAATTATGATTTATGACAGACAAATGCCAAATAATTCTAGGTCATTCATTTTATTTCAGGCACAATAGGGGATGGGGATGAAGAGATCATGAGAATCTCAACAAATGTTTTCTAACTGAAGATCTTAGCGGAATAAATGTCATAATGCCTAAAATTCCTGCTGTAGACGTCACAGCCACGGTCACGGCATGAGGATCCGGAAAGCAGAGCCAGTGTATTCCAACTTCTCCTCAAGCCTTGAAAGCAGATGAGAATTCATCCCCTGGGAGTCTAGGGTTAGGGCTGGAAGCGGTTCCCAGGAAAAATGTCTTTGAACCTTGCCCTTTGACCAGAAGTTCACAAAGAACATTCCAGCCACCAGGAGCAGGAGCAGTGTCCCGGGAACTGTGATGGGGATGCAGCTAAGCTACCTGCTGTCATCTGCATGTCAGCTGTTCCTCACAAAGGCTCACGGGCTAAGGGTATGACCCCAGAGGAGACTGAGACTATGGCCCCTTCTTTCATCTTCTTCCTTTTGGCTGTGTTGCAAAGGGTTTTTCTCTGCCACAGGTTTTACAGGCCACAAACAGCAGCTAACCAGTGAAATCTGGCAACTCCAAAATTGTGATCAAACACAAACCTTCCTTTTTATAGGACATCTCAGATATTTTGCTACAGTGGTGGGAAGCTGACTACCATGCCGCCCAAATGCCCAGAGGCTAGCACAATTCTACCGTTATCCTTACCTTTGACGAGAAAAGCCGAGGGTGTGGGGTATAGCCATATATACATCCTAATTAAAAATTTGTAAATTATTTGAATGTTAAATTGCTTTTCCTCAAGAACTATATGAACAAAAGGAGCATTCCCAGAAAGGTAATCATATTTTCCCTAGTCTTCTGGGTACTTCATATGTATTCTTATTGGAACAACATAAAAATCAGCTATTTGTATACTGAAGACATTGGCATTGGCTAATTAATTCACTTATTGCCGTCTTTTAATTAGATTATTGTAATCACATAAGTTTCGTTGCTCACAACTTGAAAAATAAAAGAGAAAAAATGACTACTTCTCATCTTGTTGACTATTATCTTAGGAGAGTAAAAGAATGAGAGACCTCGGGAAACAGGACACAAATGTTGAATTAGATGATATTATACAGCCCGTCATCCATCGGCAGAAAGGTGGTAAGAACAGGACTGGGCTGGCAAGATGGCTTAGTAGGTAATGGTTACTGCAGCCAAGCCTGATAGCCTGAGTTTGATCCCAGGGACTAATAATATGGTGGAAGAGAAAACCAGCTCCCACAGGTTGTCCCTGACCTCTCATGTACACAACGGTATATGTACAAATATACACACATACAAATAAATAAATGCCATAAAATTTTCAAAAGTCCAGGACTTCGGAGCCAAGAACAGAAATGGTACTGACTAAGCTAAAAGGAGGCCTGAGAGGAGAGCCAAGGAAACATGGCGGGGGAGGGGGGGCTTGTGTGCACTCGGGGGTGGGGGGGGGGGGCAGGCCTGGAGGCCAGCGGTACCCTCACAGCAGTTGACTAGGATCACCTTTAACTTCTACAGAGCCAAGATGGTCTTAGATCCTAGGACACCACAGCTCTCCTCCAAGCAACTGACTTATCTGTCATTTTTTCCCTTTGGTCATCTACTAATGACATTCTTAGTATTTAGCTAGGGCCCAATATTACCTCTCTCAGAGCCTCCTTCCCTGTTCTCAGGTTTCCTGGTTCACCTGGGGAATTTCTGTATTTTGATTTGGGTTGTTTTTTTTTTTTTTAATGTCACCTCAGTTTTATGGGAAATAACAAAGAAAAGTTAGCTAGCCCGAAGAGAGCTGTGAAGTTTGGTAAATGCTGCAGGGTCAGGCACAACATCTCTACTTGTTTCCAGGGGCTGGCCAAGCGCCTGGTACGTGGTAGGCTTTCCGCGAGCATTTGCTGAATGAATGGGGTCAGGTAGAGAGACAAATTCATCTTATGTCGTTCAAATGGTAAGTCTTTACTTTGTGTATGGGGCAATGTGTGTGTCCAGGGCTGACACAGGAGCTTTCTTCTAGCACTCTCCAACTTGGGTTTTTGAGAAAGGGTCTCTCCCTGAACCTGGAGTTCACAGATTTGGCTAGGCTGGCTGACCATTGAGCTCCAGGGATCTGCCCGCCTCTTCATCTCTTGTTTTAGAACAGTCAGCTTCTTACGGGAGCTCTAGGGATCCAAACTCGGGCCCTCAGGTTTCCATGAAAACCAGTTCACCTGCGGAGCCATCTCCTAACCCACACGGGAAATCTTAAATAAAAGAATGACATCTGGAGCTGGGAGTGGTGGCCCACACCTGTAATCCCAGTGTTTGAGAGGTAGAGGCCGAGGGATTGGGGACCCAAGATCAGCCTCTGATGCATGCTGAATTCCAGGCCAGCCCTGACTGTATGCAGGACAGGTGAGTGAAGCTGAAGGAACAACTGGAGCTAGTGGACTTGCCGGCCCTAGTGACAGCAGCAGGCCATGGCCACCACAGGGCTGCAGTCTGAAGTCTGAAGCAGTGCACGAAGTACTCAGAGACTGCATTTGCCCAGGAAAAAAAGCTGGGAGGGATTGAGAGAGAGAGAGAGGTTGGAGCATCCCTGTCCTGTCCGCCCCCCCCCCTCCCCGTTCCCTTCCTCTTACCTGTCCTGCTGCCTAGATCCAAGTGTGCATGAAGGCACTGGGGAGTGGCCGGTGCATTTATAAGAGGTCGGATTCCGGGGCATGGAGGGGGGCAAAGGAGAAAAGGCAGTTAGGGCACAAAGGTGGAAAACTAGTGTGAGGCTATGTCATGCTTGCACAGGACTTCGCTGTCCATTTTGGCATGCTTACACCCTGGTTACTCCTGGAGATGGTCTACCTGGGAGCTCATACTCACCCTTCAGGAAACTGGGAGCAAGATTTCCTAGGGGAACGCACCCCAGGATCCAGATTACTCCTCTCTCATGATACGAAAGCTGGTGTCTCTTGACCTTTAGGGCATACGCAATCCGTCTGTTCCTTGGGTTTCTGCCTGATTGGTTTAAGAGAATGACTGGGACTTCAAGAGAATGTCAGTCGTGTATTTAACACATCCCTACCCTGAGTGACCTAATTGTATGGCCTTGCCTAAGCCATGCCTCAGTTTCCCCAGCCATACAGTGAACAAAGGAACAGTCCAGGTGGTATACATGAGGGCATGTGGATGAATTTGTCTTTCCTCATACAGTTCGGTTATCTTTTTCTGTAGGTAACTGTGCCTGTGGACCCTCAGACACAGATGTCACTGAGCTGAAGCAGGCATTCCAGTTATCTTAGTAGGCAGCCAACTCCCCAAGGAGTTGGAATATGTTTGTTAGTCTTTCAAAGGAAAATAAAAGAAAAAAGTTAGCAAATTAACCTTTTTCTTAAACTATAAACAATGTGGCACAATCTGAGCTTGGATCTCTTGGGGCACACACTTCTAGAAGCACGACCTTTGGAAGCTAAGTCATTCCTGTTACGCCTATTGTCTGTTTCTCAGGACGTCTTTAATAAAATCTATATGGCAGCCGCTGCTTGGCCAAAGGAGCCTTTTCACGGGAACAGGAACCTCCCCTAGGCGGCAGGCAGGGCTGCTGGCAGCGCCTGCCTCCCGCACAGCCCCACTGCTCAGGGGCTGGCTGTTTCCTACAGGACACTTGCTAAACCAGTTGTGCTTGAGACCCAGGACAAGGATGTGTATTGTAGTTTATCCATCCTGCTCCTTCCTGTTGTTTTAAGCAATTTATAGGATTCTTTTATTGTGCTGTCCCTTGTGTGAAATTCCACTTGTTCTCTCAGCCCTCAGCTAGGGGCTCCTGAATGGGCATGGAGGAGGCAGAGGCTTCAAAAGCTGTCATTGCTAGATCATTCATTCCTCCGAAGTGGAAATGGATGCAGGAACTGCCATTAGAGGTAGGCTGAGTTGGTAACTCATGGTTCCCAATTTCAAGGTAATAGATTTGCTCCAGTGGCGTGAGCCTGTGACCTGGCTTTCCAAGACCATGGCCCAAGAATAAGTGAACTTCTGGCTGATGTTGAATTGAGATTTGAAGGTGGGCTTCTTGTTGTTGCTGTGTGTTTTTTGTTTTGTTTTGTTTTGTTTAATTTTATTTTGAGACAGGGTCTCTTTAAATAACCCTGGCTGTCCTAGAGTTCACCATGTAGACCAGACTGGCCTTGAACTCATAGAGATCCGCCTGCCTCTGTCTCCTGATGGGTATGAGCTTCTTAAAGATTTTTCACAAAGGTATAAAGTTTTGTTGTTGTTGTTTGTTTTTGCTTTTCGAGACAGGGTTTCTCTATACAGCCCTAGCTGTCCTGGAATGTTCTTTGTAGACCAGGCTGGTCTTGAACTCAGGGAGATGGACTTGCCTCTCCCTCCTCAGTGCTGGGACTAGAGTTGTGCACCACCATACCCAGCTCAAGGAATAAACATTTTATTTTGAAAAACAGGTTTCTACTCAGAGGATACAATGTTTTGTCTTTGCTCCCCACCATGGTTGTTGAAAAGCACTCATTACTTAAGTTTATATGTTGCTGTATCAGGGTACACAGAGACACCTCCACATTAGCTTACATCTGAACCCCCTGTTCTGGCACAGTAAAGCACTTCCTAGCCTGAACTCAGTCAGCAGCATCTCCTAATGTTTTACTTTCCCAAGTTCTTTATACTAAAATACTAGCTCCAAATCAAGTGAGCGGCAAGATCCCTTCGGCCCACAAAGTCCCGTGATTCTAGTTTGGACCACCAATTTTTCTCTCTTTAGTAAAATATTAACGTATGAGATTAAATGGTGGCAGACATAACATCAGGGAAGACACCATACAAGCTGTACTGGTTGTTACCTTTCTTTTTTTCTTTTTCTTTTTTCTTTTCTTTTCTCTTCTTTTTTTTAGCAATGACACAAGCTAGAATCATCTGGGAAAAGGGAGCCTCAACAGAGAAAATGCCTCCATCAGACTGGTGTGAAGGACAGTCTGTGGGGCCCTTTCTTGACTGATGACTCATGTGAGATGGCCTAGCCCACTGTAGATGCCGCTCCTGGGCAGGCGGCCTGGGTTGTATAAGAGAGCAGGGTGAGCAAGCCATGGGCAGTCAGACAGTGAGCGTTCCTCTGTGGCCTCTGCTTCAGTTCCTGCTTCCAGTTCCCTTGCCCTGGTTTCCTTTTATGTTGAACTGTGATTAGAACATGCAAGCCAAATAAACGCTTTTTCCCAAGTTGTTTTTGGTCATGGTGTCTGTCACAGAAATAGAGAGCAATCTAAGACACAGGGAAACCCACGAAAAGCTTTTAGACTGGCCTTTATTTTCATTTCGCTTGCTCATCACCGAAGTGTGCAGTAATTAATATTTAATATATAATTATAAAACATGTAAAATATGTGTGGTGATTTGAATGAAAGTGGCCACCATAGGCTCCTATGATTGAATTCTTGGCCTTTAGAGCTGCTTGGGAAGGATTAGGAGGTGTGGCCTTGTTGAAGGTGTGTCATTGGCAGCAAGGCTGGGATTTCAGAAAGACCCTGCCATTTCCAGTGTCTCTCTTTTCTCTACGTTCAACTTGCAGAATAAAATGAAAGCTCTCAGGTGTTCTTGCTGCTGTGATTTTGCTCTGCCATCATGGACTTTAACCCTCAGAAACCATAAGGCCAAAACTAAACATTTTCTTTTATAAGTTGCCTTGATCATGATATTTTATCACAGTAGTAGAAAAGTAACTAAGACAATATGCAATAAACAGTTTTCTGGATATGTGCTGTTTTCTACAGATGGAATTGCTTAGAATGTCGCCACCTTGTCAGGATGCCCTGGGTGTCCATGGTGGGCAGAAATGATGGGGAGCCAGTCTGACAGAGAGAGACATGATAGAGTAATAGAGCCAGGTGGGCAGAAAGGATAGGGAGCCAGTCTGACAGAGAAACATGACAGAGACATGGACCGCAGCTGAATGCTGCACGGGAAGCCACAATGCAAGAGAGGTTTGCAAGGAGGCAACAGCATGACTTGAGGCAAGGAAGAGGGTGACTGGGTCACTAGAGGGTGACTAGGCAAAGAAGTATATTAGAGAATTAGACAAGCACGTGAGGTGACGCACGCCTTTAATCCCAGCTCTCAGGAGGCAGAGGCAGGTGGATCTCTGTGAGTTAGAGTCTAGCCTGGTTTACATACTGAGTTTCAGGACAGCCAGAGCCACATAGTGAGATGCTGTCTCAAAACAGCAACAAAAGAACTAGACAGGAACTGAATACAGCTAGATGGTTAGAGCTCTTGCCTAGGATCCTGAAGACTCTAGGTTCAATCCTCAGCAATAGGGGTATGGAGTGGTTTTGTGGAGAATCAGACCAATCAGTTTAAAATGCCTGAAAATGGAGAGCTGCTGCAAGGGGGGATTTTCACCCATCCTGATCATAAGGGCCTAGAAGAAGCTAAATTGATAGAGTTCCCAAGAGCCCTTAAGAACTTAAGAGTTCTGTTTCAAACTGGTGTTCAGATTAGGAAGAAACGCAGAGGCCTGAGGGTTCCAAGCTTCAGGGTAGGATGCACCCAGTGAGAGAAATGGAGCACAGAAGTCAGAAATCTGCCCAAGGTGATGATGACTCCATTCTTGGATCTGTTCCCACAGGATGCTGAGTTGAAGAACCATCGGGAGGATGTTCAGGCAAAGGTTCCCCAGTCTGTGTGTTTAGATGAAAAACGTTCAGATACCTGGAAATGTTTTCCTGTGTTTGGTCATGGAATTGTACACCCACACACTCACAACAGCTTATTTATTATTATTAATTTTATTTTTGCACTAGAGATTGAATCCAAAGTCTTGTACATACAAGGCAGGCTCTCTACCACTGAGGTAGACCTGCCCTGGCCCTTCCTATTACTTTTAAAAACACAGTTTATCCAAATCCTAACAAAATTTGCTAGCCCCAGCTGGGCCCCACTTCCTAAGCACAGATTAGAGCAAAAGCTCCCCCAACTCTAAAGGAGGCTGGTCACCATCACTAGATACTGATTTACAGCATGTGAGGTCCAGGCCAGGAGAGATGCCAAACGCTGAGCTCTGCTTTGAGAGTCGTTCATTATTTAAAATGTCTGACTCGCTACACTTTTAGGGTAAAGAGTGCTCTATCTCAACTCATGCAGCAGATGGCTGAGGCCCCGGGAAAGAGAGAACCGATACGACTTCTTGCAAAGTTCCAAGGCCGGAAGAGGCTGGAGCTCTCTGCTTGGAGTAAGGATCCCCTCCACATGGCTGGAAAACCTGTTTCCATGAGGTTTCTGGAGCATTCTGACCAGCTCTCTGCATCTCCTAAGGGAGACATCGGAGAAACTGCTTGTGGGGTTGGTTCACAGACCATGTCCCCACTCCAGGGGCTAACTAACTAGGTCAGCATGTTTGTGCTTGGATTCTATGACATCTAGCACAACCCCTATACAAGCGGGATTTTTTCCCTTTAATTGCACCTTAATTTCCAGAGTATGGGTTACTAAACTCTTTGGTATCAAGATGTTCTTACACCCCAGAAGTCTGAGTTTTTGTTTATAAGCATTGCATCTGTTCTGTTGACATTTGCTGTTACTAACAACCGTACAGTTTTTTAAACGTAGAAACTTTATTTTCTCTACTTTTATAAACTTTGAAGAGGAATTACAGTTTCACATTTGGTCAATAGTTGTTTTTTTAGATTCACTATTCTATTTCTTGAGTATTAGTGTTCTGCCTGCATGTATGTCTGAGGTCAGAAGAGGGCATCAGATCCCTGTGTGTGTAGCTACCGCCGGTTATGAACTACCCTGTGGGTTCTGGGAACAGGACCCAGTTTCTCTGCAAGAGTATCAGGTGCTCTTTACAACAGCCACACCATCTTTCCAGCCCTTGGTCAGTAATTTTTTAAAAAGCTTGCAAACAATTGTTCAAACCACTGAACAGGAAAGCTTTATGGGTAGTCACTGTGTGGTTTGCTTATTTATTTATTCGGGAATGCTGGATGTTTGTTTCAAATGACCATTTATTGTAGAAGTGTCCTGAAATGTCATATAATTCTCACCTTTTTGAGTAAAATACATCAAAGTTGACCTTTTCTTTTCTCCTCTTTTTAAACTTAGCATACAATGTAACAGGTGTGGCATTTATGTATGTAGTTCTGATAGATTCCCCACTACCAGCTCCTCTCCCCCATTCTCCTTGTTTACCATGCCTACTTGTACCCTTCCACCCCCGGTATTTAGAAAAAATTTTATTCATTTATGATTAATAAAATCAGTACATTACATATTTTATGAAAAAATTACAATTTTCAAAACATTTTCTGATGAGAGGGGCATCAATCTACATTAATTAATGTAATTTATCTCAGTAAACCTCTGTAATGTCAGGGTCAATGCAACACAGCTTTATTTATCTACATGCCTCTGCATTCTGTCTGTTATCATACATTGTTTTGGTTAAAGATGTTCTTGGAGCTGGGCTGTGGTGACGCACGCCTTCAGTCCCAGCACTCAGAAAGCAGAGGCAGGCAGATCTCTGTGAGTTCAAGGAGGCCAGCCTGGTCTACAGAGCAAGTTCTAGGACAACCAGGGCTACACAGAGAAACCTTGTCTGGGGGTACAATGGGGATGGGTACAATGGAAATAAGCTGAGGATGTCAGTCATTGATAGAGTAATTGTATAACATGCATGAGACTCTGCATGACCTCTTCCCCAAGGTTGTTTATTTATCTATTGTTTTATTTATTTTTATGCATTTTGGGGGGACAGGATCTCACTGTGTAACTCTGGCTGGCCTGGAACTATCTACATGAAGCAGGCTGGCCTCAGACTCACAGAGATTGGCCTGCTGCCTTCTGGGTGCTGGGATTAAAGGTGGACACCACCATACCTAGTTTCAATTTATTTGTTTATTATATCTGTGTATCTGTGGTTAAGAGAACTTGGAACTTTTGCCCAAGGATCCAAATTCGATTCCCAGTATCCATGTTGGATGGCTCACAACCACCTAAAACTCTAGTTCCAGAGGATTCAGTGCCCTCTTTTGGACTTCCTAGGCACATGTCTGTGCACAGACACAGACACATACATACACATAATTTAATGGGAACAGAAAATTGTGTAAAGATGGCCCAGAAGTTAAAAGCTTGTACTGCTCTAGCAGAAGACCAAAGTTTGGTTACCAGCACCCACATTAGGCTCCTTGCAGCCATTTATAACTCCAGATCCAGGGGATCTAGGGCCCTCTTCTGGTCTCCACAGGCACTACACTCACATGCACACACACACCTAGAAACACATATAGACATAATTAAAAACAAAAATAAAATCTTTAAAAATAAATAAATAAAAGTAGAAATAAATCTAAAGCAAAGGAAAGAAAGATTTGAATGAAGAAGACCTAGCCTCACATAGATATGTAGTTAAAAGAGAGAGAAATACATTAATAATCTTGTCAAGTAATTGGGACTATCTTTCTTTGATACTACTCTAAAGTTCAATGAATAGTAGTTCCTTAAAAGTTATGAGCAGTGTGGAATCTGAAACCACATCAATGAGCTTTCCTAGTTTTTTTTTTTTTTAACTAAAATCCATTGATCCATTTTTCACTTTGAGTGAATCTTCTACAATTACCTGCCTTAGTAACAGTATGCATTGAATATTTGCAATATGTTGGTTAAATTGAGTTAGGCAGATCTTTCAAAATGTTGACACTACTTTTAAAAAGTCACATTTATTAACGTCACTATGGATCTCATAAAACAAACGAGATGTTAGGAAGTCATTAAGTTCATGGTAACAAGCACAAGTCATGTACATTTTTACTTGTAGTTACAAATATTTCTAGACAAATACTGTGCTTGCTTGCCTTGAAGTTACAAGCTCACATCATTTTTTTCCTTTTGAGAAAAACCCAAGTTTGTCTGCCAATCATTCTTTCAAGTAAAGATAATATCCCACAAAATAATGAAGACTATTTCCAACAATCTCAGGAGCGATTGTCCTCCAGACCGCTGACGTACTTCAGCAGCAGCAGACAGCTTTCCCAACCACTGCTGTGTCACAAGGAAAGTCTTGTCTCAAGGGTTCAGACTCGGGAAAATTCATGATTCTTACTGCCCCATCAAGGCCATCCTCACATGAGCCTTCCTGGTGAGGAACAGAGTGAGTAATCATAATTGTGGAGCCCCTGCCTTGATTTGTGCCAAGGTGCCAGCATTTTACCCATCACTGCCTTGGCCTCCTTACTACAAGTGCCCACCTGGAGAAAAGGGCAAATAACATCTTAATATTATTATAAAAGTTTTAAAACATTAGTTAATTAGTACTACTGGGGGCTGTTGCACATGCCATGACACTCATGTGCAGGGCAGAGAACAACTTGCTGAAAGCTGGTTCCCTCCTTCACCAAGTAGGTGCCAGAGACAGGACTTAGGCCACCAGGCTTGCCAGCAAGCACCTTTACCTGCTGAGACATTTTCATTACAAACAATACTCGTGACCCTGTAGACCCTCTGCAGACTATACACTATTCTAAGAGCTGCGAGCCCACTGTCTATCCACCCTCAGCAATTCTTGGGCCTAAATAGAATTAATTGTACCTGTGAGCCAGCACTTATGAAACGTCTTAGAATGCACAATTAAAAAAAAAGAATCTACATAAATCTTACATTTGATAGATGATGGAGATGAGGTAGAGGGGTACTACGGCTTTTAAGAAATATATGGTCTTAATGAGGGGGGGGGGGGGGGGGAGGGGAGATCTGTGGTTGGTATGTAAAAATGAATAAAAAAATTTCTTAATAATAATTTAGCCGGGCGTTGGTGGCGCACGCCTTTAATCTCAGCACTTGGGAGGCAGAGCCAGGTGGATCTCTGTGAGTTCGAGGCCAGCCTGGGCTACCAAGTGAGCTCCAGGTGAGGCGCAAAGCTACACAGAGAAACCCTGTCTCGAAAAAACCAATAATAATAATAATAATAATTTAAAAAAGAAATATATGGTCTTAAAAGCCTAGTGAAACAAAACAATATTTAAGTCTAGTGTTATGGTGAATAAGAATCCAAACTGATGGTTCATGGGTATGTGCACCCAAACATATCATTAAATTTTGATTTTTAATTTTGTTATGGTAATCTACAATATTTATCTTTCTAATATTTTAGATGAGTCCAACATTGAAATTTGTTTGAATATATAGCTATTAAGGGTGGATACTAATGACCTTGAAGAGTGTTGTCTCAGACACCAACCTGGGATTTAAACAGAACACACTCTGTTTACTTCTATTTCCTAATGTTATGTATTACTTCAAATAATTTTTGGGAAAAGGTAGATGTATGAATAAATTCCATTTAAAATGCTTTAGGCTGCTGATGAAACACCTATATAATTAAAAGTCCAAAGCATTTGCCTGCATGCCTTTAAAAGGTCGCAGGAAATGTACTCAGCTTGGATGGAGGAAGGCCCCAAAGTGTGTTTTCAATTACAGTGTAGTAAGTACCATGAGGAGTCATCGCAGTTGCAGGAAAGGGTAGTGCCGTGTCCATTTGCTGTTGTGATCCTAACATCCTAGGGAAAGGTTCTGAGGGAGCTGTGGTCGGGTGTCCTACCATTGTGTTTACCGCTTGGTAGGTGTGAAGCCCGGAATGGACGGACTTCAGCTTATCATTCATATGTGGATTTCAAGTCCAAGTCACAGCCAGTTGGATTTGATCTGAGTTGAAAGGGAAATTTAACTGCCTCTTTTTGTTTGTTTGTTTTTCTTATTTTGAGACAGAGTCTCACTGTGTAGCCCTGGCTGGCCTAGAGCTTGCTCTGTAGACCAAGCTGGCTTCAAGCGCACAGAGATCTGCCGGTCACTGCCTCCCTAGTGCTGGGATCAAAGGCGTTGGTCAGCATGTCTGATTTTAACTATCATTAAAAAAAATTTTTTTTTGAATTGGTTTAAGGTTGATGCTCCAGTTTAAACTCAATTGTTTTATATTGTACTCATTTTAGCAGGCATTTAAGCCTCGCTTTAGATAACATCACTTAACATTAGGGTGCTTGATATGTTAGTAG
>CABHPQ010172688.1:0-31308 GCA_902168405.1 Peromyscus aztecus | reverse complement strand
ACACAAAGACAAGACAGCCATCTGCAGACCCAGACGCACACCTTCAGCACATTGATCTTGAATCTACAGTAGTCAGAATTACAAAAACAAATGTAATTAAAGCAACATTTGTTATTAATGGTATTAATTAATGGTATTAATTAAAGCAACATTTCCTTGTTAGTTTGATGTTTGTTGTTGTTGTTTTAATCAACTTGACCCAAACTAGAGTCAACTGGGAAGTAGGAACCAAAATGAGAAAATGTTTCCATCATATCGGCCCATATGCAAGCCTATGAGGTGCTTTCTTGATTGATGATTGGTGTGGGAGGGTCCAGCCAACGGTGGGTGGTGCCACCCCCAGGCAGGTGGTTCTGAGTGATTTAAGGGAGCAGGCTGGACAAGCCATGGGGAACGAGTCAGTTAGTGGCTTTGGTTCCTGCCTCCAGGTTCCTGCCTTGAGTTCCTGCCCTGACTTCCCTTCATGATGGAGTCTCATCTGAGAACTGTAAGATGAAATAAACCCTCCCCACCCAAGTTGCTTTTGGTCATGGTGTTTTATCACACCCATAGAAGCCTAACTCAGACACAACCCAAACCGATGCGTGAAAATAGTAAATAGTAAACTCAGCTCGATCAGTTGGTTGTTACTGTGGTAGCTGGGGGAGCCAGTATGAACACATACACACTTAAACACACTCTGGTCCTGATTCTACAACTGACTTACTGGGTATTTCAAGGAGAGTGTCTTAACCTCCTGTTGTCTTGAAAGACATCTGGAGATGCTACATCAACACATCTTCCTCTAGCTCTGTCAGACAGGGCTAAGCATGACATACTGTGGCCTGAAGCAAAGTTATAATAACCCATCAGCAGTACAGGCATTTGTATCATTGATTCCAGTCACTGAATAGTTAGACGATTCTTAGAAGCATCATTGCGAAGCAGACATATGCATTCACTCTGGTCAATTAGGGAACAAAAGCCATTTAAACAGGAAAGGAGTTTTGAAAGATGGAGAATAAAGAATTAGGAATTATGTTAAGATGAGAAATCTGGAATACGGGAGCTAGAGAGAAAGGATTTATTTGAACAGTTTTATAAAACAAGCTATCGTTTTTCTTCCCCACAGTCAGCATACTGAAGCTAACGGTAAAAGCATTAATTTATCATGAGATTTTTAAAGATCTCTCTTGTCAGTAATGAAATAAACACGTGACAGGGTAGCCAAGCAGTTATTGTTTATAGGGAGGTCATTATAATAATTAAGATTAATAGCAATTACTTGTCATGTTTGTAGATTTCTTTCCTTGAGAAATAACTGTGGTTATATTATATAACTAATTAACACATCTCCATGACTGGCTAGGAAAGCACAGATTCACAAAATCCTCTATACTCTCTGCCCCTACAGAAACAATAAATGAATAAGCACTGTAAAGCTGCTGCTCACATTTTGAAAGGAAACTTGGAAATTAAACCAGTCACTAGATGGGTGATGGCATCCAAAATGAAAACTGGGGCTTTCTCCCATCTACTCTCTTCAGGGCTTTGCCAGCCCTAGTGATGGATAACCAAACGGAGAGTCTTAGGCACGTATCTCTCTGTGTGTTCACACATAGGAAAATCTATCTCGAGTCTCATACAGCTCATGCAGTAAACTGGACTTTTAATTTTTTTTTAATTTCGTGCATGTGTACAGTACATCTTGGTCATGCCCATCCCCTACTCCCTCACTCCAGCTCCCCCTACTTTTCCCCAACGTATCTCCCATTTCCACCCAACTCCCTATCTCTTTTAAAAATAACCCATCAAATTCAATTAGCGCTGCCCATATGAGCATGCGTGGAGGGCCATCCATGGAGGCATAGAAGAGTGACTCCCCCTCCTTCGGCAGACATCAATGGCCTTTAGCTCCTCAGCCAGGGGGTGAGACATCCTAGACCCTCTCCCCGATCCATGCTGAAAGTTTTAATTTTCCTCGATCTTGCGGGGATATTGTGTGGGTAGCCAATGCTGCTGTGAGTCAGTGTGTGTAATAGGCATCTCGTGTTATGTTATAGGACAGCCTTTTACGGCATCCCTCCCCATCCTCATCTCATGTTATGTTATAGGACAGCCTTTTACGGCATCCCTCCCCATCCTTCAACTCTTACATTCTTTCCACATCCTCCTCCATTATCATACAAAATGATTTTTTTGTTGTTGGTTTTTGTTTTATTTTATTTTATTTTTTTAACGGCTCGGTCACAGAACTATAAGAAAAACCATGATGGTAATACCGTTGCTTTTTCCCAGACTCCTCCCCTTGCAGCATACTCAATAAACCCTTTTCTTCTTGGGGAGGGGGAGGGTGTCTTCATGTTTCAAATATTAAAACCTTAAAGCCATTTTTATTGAACATTTTCCATAACAACATGAAAATAGATGAGAACTTCACATCGGAGCTCTTTGTTGTCTGTTTGTTTGCTTGTGGTTTTGTTTTTTTTTTTTTTTTTCCTTTTCTTTTTGGCCAGGGAGGCCTTGCCATTTACACAGCTCACAGCTGCAGGAGAAAGGGGAGGTCAGTGGAATCCCACATTCCTACCCCAAGAGGGAAGCCCACCCCTTCCAGGAAACACTTGTGATCATGGGCAATATCTTAGGGAGAGACACAAAGAAGTCCGGGCTGGGCATGGCACGGTAGCCTACCTGAAGCCTACTGAACAAAGGCAGAATGTGTTAATTAAAAAAAAAAAAGGCAGTCATCTCTCCTAAATTAATCCCCATCACAACCTGAGGCCTATGGCCAAGAGAATGATAGACAGGGTCTGAAGGTCGAAGACAAACCAGATAGTGAGAAGTCTGTCTTGTCCATCCAGATTTGTCCCTTGACATATGGCCATTGAATTTGTCCCTAAGGCATCTCTTTTCTACTCTATCACACATGCGCGCGCGCACACACACACACACACACACACACACACACACACACTAGAATCACCACCCTAAAAAGCACATACCTTCGATTTCTCCCAGAACTCTCATTTTCAAACAGGTAAATTATATTCATTCCACAGAAAGTGTGTGTTTATGTAGATAGGAGTGGAGGAGCGAAAGGGAAGATGGGAGAAGATGAAGGGTATTTATGGAGCCTGCTGAGAGAGCCTCCACTCCCCCGCTTTGGGCTTAGATAAGGATGGCAAAGACATAATTCCTGTCCTCCAAGAAACCCTGAGAGAGCAAAGAGGATAGACACATGAAGAGTGGCGGCTTGTCGGGGACCACCACCTAGCTCTCTGCATGTCCTGAGAGGGGTCTAGAGTGAGGCCAAGCTGGTCCTCTCTCTGCCCTCATCATTCTGCGTGTACCAGAAGCTAACAGTGCCACCAAGGTGAGCAAGCATTCCCTGGGCCTCTGGAATCTGAAAAAACAACTCATGATCCTCTGGCAGAGCAAGGAAGTAGATATAGTGAGAGAGACTGGAAACCTTCCACAGCCTCAGGACCAAGTCTTCTCCTTACCTAGTTGGTTCACACCCAAGACACAGAAACCCTGGACCACTCCAGCTCTTTAGCTTTGGCTTGGAACAGTTGTTTCACAGACCTGTCTGGGTTTCTGTATTTCTACACGCTTTGTGTTACTGGTTCTTGAAAATCTCAAAACCAGAACAAACTCATTCTGTGAACCACTTGGAGGACAGGCAATTTCTTTGAGGGTTTCCCCCTCACAGAATCATGATGAGAAGGGGATGTGGCTTAGGATAAAATCCACTCTTTTCATTCGTGGAATAAGCTGGTGCTCAAAGTGTCCCATTGTCCTAGAGCCTGAACCAGCACATTCCTTGTGGCAATGAGATGGGCAGGAGGACAGGGCTCATTTACAAGAGCATAGGCTTACCTGTAACCAGTCAAAGCAAAGTGACTGATGGCCATGGAGATCAAGGGAGGGAACAACTTCTGGAGAGCTGACACTGATGTCTTCTCTGGACCTAAGGATTTCTACGAGCAGAATTTCTTTTAAGCTAACAGAAAACGGAGAGATGGCGAATTAAGAAGACAGGGACGGGGAACAGAACTACAAGACATATCGACAAGAATCCACAAAGAAGACGGAGACACAGCAAGCTGGAGAGATCAGAAGAGGAGCCAAGACATGAGACACCTCAGACTGCAGTGGATTTGTCGAGAAATTAATCACTAAGGCCTCCAAGTGGACTCATGGGTGTAGACTCTACATTCTTGAGGTGTTTTAGGAAGGCGAGACGGGTACATGCACAGATTCAGGGGATGGCATAGGCAGGCAGTGAGGTGCTCATGTCATGGGTGTAGGAGAGCAGATGGGAGTGTGAATGTGGGTGATGTCACCACAGAGAGGGTGTCATCATAGAGCAAGGTGAGTATTTATCAGAAGGTGAACCCTAGGGAAGTCTAGTATATTGGGGCAGGCAGGTGGGAATGGCCAAGGACTTTGAGTGTCAAAGGCAGCAGGACAGCTAGGGGCCTGAGTTTCTCAATGACTAAACAGAAGCAAGCAAGAAGTCATACTTAGGTATAACCAGTTCCTAGTCCTCTCCTCCATACATCCTCCAATCAGAAGTCACATTAACCCTCTGGACCTGTGATCATGACATCTGCTTGCAAAGAATGCCTCAAAAGACCCTCCACCTGGATTCTCCACTATGGTTGGTTGGTTGGTTGGTTGGTTGGTTGGTTGGTTGGTTTTACAGAACTCTCTACTTCCACCCTGTAACTCTTCTCATCAGAGAGCACTTCTCCAGCTAAATCACTCTTCCGTTCTATTTGTGGTGTTCCACTTGATGAGTTGTCTCTCCTGCTTCAAGTTTTACCTACTGAAGTTGTTAGTAAGCATGCTTCCCTTCCGTCTCTCTTACGAGTCCATCCATAGTCCCCCTAGAAGCTAACATGTGTGTACTATACACCATCATGAGGACAGGCATGGTCAGATGGATCGGTCCTTCCTCTCTGACCCCCTGGGTTAGACAGATACTGGCTAGGAGGCGGCCATGGGCATGACATGAAATAGCACAGACACCCATAAACGTGTGGGCACGAGGTTATGCCTGATAACCACGGTCATTGAGGTGCTTGCTTTAGCCCTAGAACAATGGCTCCCAGCAGCTGTTAAACATCCCATTGGCTTCTCTCTGGGTCTTCATTGTCTGTCTGGGCAGAAGAAGCCTATTTGGCATTTGCAATAGCTGGCTTGTGGCTCCTCCAGCTATTGCCTGGAGAAATCAGAGCTCCCCTATGGAGCACTTGGAGATCTCCCAAGGTGAGGCCCAGTGCTAGAATTAATAAAAAGCGTGTGTGACTGCATTGCTTTCAGCCCTGACACAGCCTGGGAATCCTCATCAAACACACACCAGCCCGGGAGGAGAGGTCACTGTGGATATTCCAGTGCTAACATTCGAACGCTAATAACTTTACCACATAGATTAATTTTAAATGTCAGACCATGTTGCTGTGTAAAGCTAAGGAGCTTGGGAAATAAGGTATATTTTGAGGCTTCCCGGCGACCCCGGCTCATGCGGTATTTGATCACTGCTGGGGTGGGCAGAGTGGAGGAGAGCGTTTCTTTAACAGTTGCTACCCCTGTCATGCAAACATGAGGAATAAACAGCATTTAAAAGCGGCCGCTGTCTAGTTTCTCAACCAGGAAAACGGCCGGAGTGACAGTAATGAGATTTTGCACAGAACCACCGAGGCTGTGCAGTCTGAGACCTTGCCCAGAAGGCTGGGTTCCAAGCCCAAACAAATGTGTATGACTTGGTTAGAAGCCCCTGGAAAATAGCATTTGTAATAGAAACCCTGGTAATGCACAGCTGCTGACCCCACCCTGGGGCAGAAAGCAGAGCTGGGTCCCCACTGCTGAGGGAAGCTCCATGCAGGGAGTGAGGAAGAGGGGGGCCATCCTAGCCCAGGGAAAGGCTCAAAAGGGAAAGAGAGGCAAGGCAGAGGCTGCAGGGGGAAAGGAGAAAGGGACAGATGCTCACACAAAACCCACCCCGGGGCTGCCAAGATCGCAATTAAAAATTCACATATTTTGGACTGAAATTCTCATATTTTAAGAGAACTTAGGCAAAACCCTCCTCCCACCAATATTAGCAATGCAAAACCGGCAGTCAAGACAGACCCAAATTATCATCCATTTTGCAAAAAGGATGAAAATTGTATAGCATGGTGTCCAAAATTCTTCAGTGAAAACAATCATTAGAGTGCACCTGGCAGCCCTTGGTGTCACCCGCCCCGCTAGCCTCTAGGGACCCCGGGATAAAGCGCCTGTGTGCTCTCCTGAGAGCCCTGAGCTCCAGATCCAGCCGTGTCGGAGGGGCCACCAATCATGAGAGGCGCTCCTGACTCTTCCGATTTGAGAAGTCACCCTTCTGTGGATCCGGGTGCCTCTTGAATGCAAGAGAAAGTGAGCCGAGGGTACCATAAATCAAAGAGTAAACACAGTGCCCTAGAACCCCACAAGGCCCAGCTGGACTGAAACTTAATGCACTTGGATTGGACTTCTAATGTTTAAGCCATCAAATGGAGTGGGAAAGTTGTGGGCTGAGGGGGCATGGGGCAGGTGGGGTGGGGGTAAACAACCAGAAATAAAAACAGCAGGATCCCAAACAGATGAAACTTTCTACCACTGTTCTCATGGGGCTGAGAAGGTAACAGGTAAAAAGTCTGTATTGCAAGATGCCTCATGTTGTGGTCCTTTGTCCAAAAGGAAACTACATCCCCCTGCCTCTTCCCCCTCCCCCATCACTCTCCCTGTTCCTGCCTTCTTTCTCAGGGCCTCTAGAGTGATCTTCCACAATTACCCACGTCATTAGGTCACGATTGTGCTTCAAAGACTCATATGGGACACTAGAGAGATGGCTCAAGTTAAGAACATGGGTTGCTCTTGCAAAGGGCTAGGGTATGGTTCCCTGTGCCCACACAGCAGCCCACAGTCATCTGTAACTCCAGTTCTGGAGCAATCTGAAGCACTCTTCTGGCTTTTTCAGGCACCAGGCACACACATGGTGCACAGACATACATTCAAACAAACAGCTATACACATAAAATAAAAATAAACAAATCATGGTCATAACGGAGGAACCCACAGAGACAGTTGATCTGAGCTCATGGGAGCACATGGACTCTGCACCAACAGTTACGGATCCTAACTGCATGGAACCGACTTAGGTCCTCTGCAGGTGAGTGACACTTGTGTAGCTTGGTCTCTTTGTAAGGCTCCTAGCAGTGAGGTCAGGGCCTCTCTCTGGTGCTTAGCTGGCTTTTGGGAACCTATTCCCCATGCTGGATTATCTTGCCCAGCCTTTATGCAGTGCGAGGAGCTTAGTCCTATCTCAACTTGATATGCCATGCTTTATTCAAGTCCAGGGGAGGTCTGCCCTTTCTGAATGGAGACAGAGGAGGAGTGGATGGGGAGGGGATAGATGGGAGTTTGGGGGAATGGGAGGAGAGGAAGGAGGGGAAACTATGGTCAGTATGTAAATTTTTAAGTTAATTAAATAAAATAAAATTTTAAAAAATAATAAAATAAATAAATCCCTTTTTAAGGTATCTGATGTGGTCCCCTGCTACAAACAGAATCTACTCTCATCTCTAACCAGGCTCTCTGGGGGCAGGTCCAGGTGATTCTTCCTGCAGGGTCAGTTGAAATCAAAAAAAAGTAAGAAAATGAGCTGCGTGATGAGGGGAAACCATCCTTAAAAAATACATAAGAAAAATATATACGTAAGTATTTATATATGTAAATATTTTGTCTATCAAGGAATATAAGTAAATATAAGTACATAGGTCTGAATTCAAAGGAACCATGTTGTAAAGTCGTGTACTCTCAGGACCCAAGACTGGAAGGCTACAGCAATACTTACACATCCTGGTACAAGGCCCAGGAGCTGCTGGCATGGCATCACGATGGACAGCAAACACCAGTCTTCCTTACCTGGTTAGCTGTACTCCTAGAACGATGGTTCTCAACCTGTGGGTCACAACCCCTGTGTACCCCTTCACAGGGGTCACCTAAGACCATCAGAAACCATAGATAGTTACATTATGATTCATAAAAGTAGCAAAACTACAGTTAAGAAATAGCAATGAAAATGATTTTATGGTTGGGGGTCACCACAGTATTGAGAATTATATTAAAGTATTGCAGCATAAGGAAGGTTGAGAGCCACCGTCATATAAGGCAGCTGAAGATGCAGGGGCATGGAAAGTTTCCAACTGCTGGCTCTAAATTCATGGACCTGGAGTTCAAACCCAGCCTAACACCTAGAACTACAAGACACTGTCCATGTCACTTACTCTCCCTGAGCCTATAAGATACCTCGAAAATAGTACTTGTGGTGGGTAGGGATGTAGGCGATGGTTCAGCCATCACAAGTACTTGTTTTTCTTTCAAGGGTCCTGGTTCTGTTGCCAGCCCCTATATGATGGCTCACAACAATCTGTAGCTTCAGGTCCAGAGGATCTGATGCCCTCTTCTGAGCTGTGCAGGTACCAGACACATACATGGTGCATATACACACACTCAGGCAAAACACTCATACCCACAAAATGAAACAAATACATCTAAAAACAATAGCTACTTTGTAGGTTTGCTGGGAGATTTCAACAAGATAACCCACTAAAGTATTTAGTGTACTGTCTCAGACCCAATCGATGTTTTTTATATTTTTATAATTAAAATATTGCCGTGAAGAGGAAAGAGAATATTATCCAAGGTCACTTGGAGCGCTAGTAACTCAGCAAGACTCACAACCTTGACTCCAGATTTCCCATCCTGGCTCGTCCCAGTTGCTGCAGAGGCTGCGACAGAAACATTACATCAGGAGCCAGAAGATAATAAAGCTAATTGGGCCATTAGGACCAGTCACTTCCCTCTACATTGAGCCTTGGGGGGATGTTATGGGTGATCAATATAATAAATAACATTGCCTAGTCTGAGGCAGCTCTCAAGGGAGCGTCTTGGAAACCGAGAGGAAAAGAAGATCAAGATAACGAGAAATTTGGATGAAAAGCATGACCTCAGAGCATCACTGAGTTTCTCCCTTGCCTGCCATATCGTTCTATGCCAGATACAGGGACATGGGGGAGCTAAAGATGGAGATCAAAAAACCCAGGACTTTGGGTTCTCTAATGGAAGGCAGGCAATCTGGGTGCATTGAGTTCTGTAACAGAGTTATTCAAGATGCTGCTCACAGCCCGGGCATGCCACTGGTGCTCAGGCGTAGTTCGGTGACTTGGGTGACCTCATCCTTGAACAAAGGCTTTCTTCTGTCTAGGAAGGTGTGGTGTGAATGTGAAATGTACCCCCATAGTCTCATGTGTCTGAAGACTTCCCGTCCTTAGCTGGAAGCACTGTTTTTGGAAAGTGGTGGATGCTTACGAAGGGGGAGCCTTAGCAGAGAAAGTGAGCCACCGTGGCAGACCTTGGAGTTCTATAGCTTGGCCTCACTCCCTGTCCTTTCTCTCTTCCCTGACTGTGGACACGAGACCAGATGCCTCACACATCTGCCACCAGGCCTTCCTCAGCAAGACAGTGTCTTACACTAAAGGTGAAAATAAGCCCTTCATTCCTTAAGATGCTGTTCTCAGGGATTTGGTGACAGCACCAAGAAAAATAACTAAACAACAGAACCTTGAACATCTGAAAAAGGCCCCACAGAGCCCAGGCACGCTTTCAGTGGTATATCTCATGCCCAGCACATGCTTGAGCTCACCAGTATTCAGAACATGCCCTGGATAAATGTTTCTCCAGTTACCTAGAATAACTCTGACCTCAAAGAGCATAATGACCTTTAGGACCAATTTGGAGTTAGAAGGAAGACCCTCTTGGAATCCATAATAAAACAAGGATCTGGCCAGTGTACTAGGAAGGCAGGAGCTTCCACCATTTCCTTGTAAGTTATTTGAGTCATGGCCATGTGAGCATAATGGAAGTCCTATGAAACAGAGTCGCACGTCCCCTGATGACCCTAGAAGGCGTAAGCCCAGATAGTACTGGAAGTAAAATTGTTAAAAGAGAAGACCTTAAGTGTGTCATGCTACCTAAGATTTCATGGTGTATTTGTTTGCCAAAGGAAGAAACACTGTATAGGCTTAGACCCCCATTGATAGATTTCTAGTGTGCAGGCATTCATCATGAACACAGAGCACTCCGGCGTAGCACCTTTTGATATCAACCAACCAGCAGGGATGACCACGACCAAAGTGGACAGATCATAGCCAAATGCAAAGCTCCTTGATGATCTAAGGATAAACAGTGAAGACGTGGAGCCTTTCAGCAAGCAACAGAGCATGGCCTCTGGGTCAAGTGGTAAAATCCAGAGTTGGCCAGATGAAAACAGCGCCAGGGTACCCTAGACATGTGGGGTTTTTTAAAGTTTATTTTTATATTTATATATATGTTTGCCTTCGTGTGTATGAGTGCACCATGTGCATGCCTTGTGTCTATGAAGACCAAATGAGGTCACTGTGTAACACAAATCTTAAAAGGTCTTGTAATTAAAAAAAAAAAAACAGAGCCAGATATTGGGGTGAAAGCTGAAATGTCAGAGAAGCATTTCAGTGGTATATCTCATCCCCAGCACATGCTTGAGCTCACCAGTATTCAGAACATGCCCTAGATAAATGTTTCTCCAGTTACCTAGAATAACTCTGACCTCAAAGAGCATAATGACCTTTAGGACCAGCTACTAGTTCTTACCTCTAAGAAATTCTCAGCCCCAAGAGAGCGAGTTCCTGTTTCCTCATGTCTTATATGCCTTTCTGTGTCCTGCCATATTACTTCCTAGGATTAAAGTCATCTGTCACCACTGCCTGGTTCTGTTTTTCTCATGTAGCCCAGTGTGGTCCTGAACTTATAGAGACCCAGACAGATCTCTACCTCCCAAGTGATAGGATTAAAGGTGTGTGCCACCACTGCCTGACCTTTATGTCTAATTTAGTGGCTGGCTCTGTCCTCTGATCCTCAGGTAAGCTTTATTGGGGTACACAATATATCACCACAGCATTGGGACCCTCAAATTGGAGTTATAGATGGTTGTGAGTTGACCCGCGAATGCTGAGATCCTAACCCCAGTCCTCTGCAAAAGCAGCAAAGGCTCTTCTTAACTGTTGAACCATCTCTGTGGCCCCTGAAGTGGGGAGTTTTAACTGGATCAAACTAGACTGCTGTCTTAGGAAATCTGCAACGAACCCAGGACATCATCATTGTCTGCGCTATTCTGGCTTACTGTTGGGTGGCCATTGCTGGTTCTTACTCATCAAAGCCTTCTCTGCAAGTCTTATTGACACCTTCATGGAAAACACTTCTTCACCCACTTGCCATTGGCAAACCTGCAGCCGCCATGACTCCTGACGTCACTCAGGGCTTGGTCTCAGGCTGAGGAAAGCCAGGAAAGTAGCCTGCCTGGATGAGCTCCTTGATCATGGAGGCTTCATTACCCATTCACTAAGAGTGGTACACTGTGAAAAAGTATGAACACCACCTGTGAGAAATCCCACCCAGATCTCACCTCAGGCCTCCTGGCTCTCTAGAGCAGTGGTTCTCAACCTTCCAAATGCTGTGACCCTTTCATATGGTTCCTCATGTTGTGGTGACCACCTCTACCCCCACCACCTCCCTGCCGCAACTATAAAATTATTTTCATTGCTACTTTATAACTGTAATATTGCTACTGTTATGAATCATAACTCAAATATCTGTGTTTTCCGATGGTCTTAGGTGACCCCTGTGAAAAGGCCCTTTGACCCTCAAAGGGGTCTCAACCCACAGGTTGAGAACCACTGCTCTAGCATGTCTTATAAACCCCAAACAGGAGTGTCTACCACCTCCAGTTCATACTTGATGGGGCAAATTGGGTCACAGATCCTCAGGGCAAGCCAAGAAGACCTTAACGTACTGGTTTCCATTACTGTTCCCCAGCACTGAGCTTCATCTCTCAGAAGCACCTTCTTCAAAGAGCAGCAGGCAGGGAAGCTGAGGGAGGTGGCATTCCTGCGTATGAGATTGGCTGCTGCCTATGTCCATCTGAGCCTGTCTGTACTTTTCCTCACAGCGGTGAGACCAGTCCTGGTGCACACCTGCCCCTGGCCGTGTGCTTTGCCTCCAGAACCCATGACATGGCCTATGCTCTGAGCTTGCAGCTGTCTGAGCCTGACTGTCTCTGTGATCCTGCCCCTGAACTCCCAGGTCCGAAGCTTGTCTTTGCATAATTGCTGCCTCCTGTTCCTGAAATTATGATTGTTTGATTATACTTGCGGTCACTTCCATTTTTAACCGTCTTGGTGACTGTGTTCCTGCCACTGTGATTATACCTGTCTGCAGAGGTGACTCTCGGAATATTTAACAACTGACCCAGTGCCGACCATTCAGAACCGATTCCCATCATGAACAACTGGTGTGGCAATCTCAGGCCATTTTCTGCTGGCTCTTGCAGCCTGCTAATCAGTCTTTATTCTGTGTCATATAATCACAAATATGCTTGATTTTTTTCCAACTACTGCCTTCATCCCCAGTCTATCAAACCCCCTCCCTGTTCCTTAACAATATCTTGAGTGGATCTATTTGCTTTCTGATCGTTCTCATCTACAGGTAGTCTGGTCCATCCCACAGGTCCTCATTCGATTATAACCAACAACAGATACACTGATGTCCCCTGAAAAGAAAAAGCACAAGCCTTTCACTCTTTCAGTCAGTATCTCCAGGAACAGAAACTGAGGAGGGGGATACAGCATAGATGGCATGTGCCCCCTCAGAGCGCTGTCATCTGTGTTGGTGGGAAGGTCTCACTGTTTTTGACCACCTGCAGATAGTTTCATTGACTGATGGTTGTAGCCATGACAAGAGTCACCAAAATTCTCTAGTTGCCAAGAATGCTTCCCTTTGTCCCTATTGGCAGACATCCCATCTCCCCTGTCAATGAATTGTAACAGCAGCCATCTTGGCATCCCCACTGGCCCTTGAATCCCACCCAGGTAGCTATAGGAACCACTGAAGTTCCTTCCCGGTCCCATCAGAAGATAATAGACCTCAAATGCATGTTCTCTTCCTGCAGTCATGCTCCAGGTCCCTTCCTATCAGGACACAGAAGGCCTGGACTGCCTACATGAATGCTGTCATTCAACCCTGGAAAGTATCGAGAGTAATTACAGCTATTAATCAGAGAAGCCACACCTCTACACAGATACTTAAAGAGATGCTTGGCTGTTGAAAGATTCAAGAGTCTACTCAAGGGCACTGTTGAGCCAACATGGAGTACTGATCTGTCGGTTCAAACAAGAATGGCCCCCCCATAGGGTTATATATCTGAATGTTTTGTCCCCAGTTGGTAAAACTCCTTGATAAGTATTAAGAGGTGTGGCTTATTAGAGGAGATATGTCACTGGAGGTGGGCTTTGAGGTTTCAAAAGTCCACACCTTTCTCAGTTAGTGTTCTCTCCCCAGCCTTCTCTCTCTGCCTCTCATGCTTATGGATCAGATAGATGTAAGCTCTCAGCTATGGCCCCAACACCATGCCTGCTTGCCTGCTACCATGCTCCCTGCCATGATGACCATTGACTCATTCTCTGGAACCATGATACCCAAATAAATGCTTTCTTTTATAAGTTGCCTTGGTCATGGTGTTTTGTCACAGCAATAGAAAAGTAACTAAGGCACATGGCAAGGAGGCCTGCAGAAAAAAAATGGAACCAAGATCCCCACCTAGAGTCACACCCACTACTATGGACTCACTTCTCCACTCTTAGGGGCCAGTCTCATACTCACCCACCATGGTAACCCTACAGGTACCTCACCTATAACCCCCTCCTTTCTTCTCCTTGCTTTTTTTCATAAAGCAGGGGGTGTTTTTACTTTTTCCTGTATGTGTGTGTGTGTGTGTGTGTGTGTGTGTGTGTGTGTGTGTGTATGGTGTGTTGTACTCACACACACGTGTTTTTGTATGCCTGTGTGCATGTGCACGTGGATATCTAAGGTTGGTGTCTGAAACCATCTTCAATTACTCTTCTACCTTATTCAATAAGGAAATGTCTCTCAATAAAACCCAGGGGTGGCTTGGTAGTGGTGGTGCACGCCTTTAATTCCAGCACTAGGGAGGCAGAGCCAGGTGGATCTCTGTGAGCTTGAGGCCAGCCTGGTTGACAGAGAGAGATCCAGGACAGGCACCAAAGCTACACAGAGAAACCCTGTCTCAAAAAACAAAACAAATAAACAAACAAAAAAGAGCCAGGGGTGGCAGATATGGCTAGTCTTGCTATCCATCTTTTTCAGAAGACATCCTATCTCTGCCTTCTGAAGCTGGAATTGGGGGGCCACCACACCCACCTGCATTTCCATAGGTTTCTGTGGATCCAAACTCTGATCTGCATGCTTAATCACAAGACCTCATGCCCGGGGGTTGGTGTTTAATGATGATGTTCTAATGTAAGCTTAAGCCAAAGAAAGAAAAAGAAGCAGTCAGAATGAAAAGACACATAACTGAGAGCATGGGTATGGGCATTTCTAAGAGAAATCCACAGAAAATAAGACATACCAAAGTGTGTAGGCACGGACTCAAGAGAGTCGCCCCCTAACATTATTAAACCCTATCTCCTGAAGATGACTTCAGGAACAGCTACTTCCAACTCCTGTATTCATCCTGGCTGCCCCTTCTTTGAACCCAGACTCTAAAACTATAAAATAGACCTCAACGAAGTCCTGGTTGTACTTCCAAGTCTAAGAGTATTGACTGTGCTTGTTTGTTTGTTTTTTATTGTGTGCTATGCATATATACATATACACATGAAGGGACACACGCCTCCTAGAAAACTCTGCTGTAACTTCCGGGTAGACAGGAGACCTCGGGATCCAGGTATAAAGAGACCCTCTGCCCATGCTTGCTAATATGCAGGATGGAGAATGACTTGACTGATGGACCAGATCATTTCAGGGCTCTTGACAGGAATGGCTCGTGTGGACCCAGCAAGGGACAGTGATAAACAATGTCACACAGTACATGACCGGCCTCCCAGGACGGGGTAAAGGCGATCCTCTGACCACCAGCACAGCGGGTCATCTCCCCATCACCCACCAGCCTTCATTTCTCAGTGCACAAACTATGGGGGAAGATGCAGCAAAATCAGCTTCGTGAGTCCATTTTCCGTCCCTTTCATTGCTCTACATTTTTTTTTTTTGACTTAAGAAAAAAGGTAATATGGCCCTTCCCTTCCTTTAGTTTACAAAGATTTTATTCCTAAATGAATTATGAATAATTAAAACTCCACTCCATTTGTTCTATATTGTTGTTAATTGAAAAAATTAAAGATGCATGTGCTGTAACCTCCAAGGTGGCCCCAGAAGAAGCCAGAGGATGGCTGGGGGCGGGGGTGGCAGGGACATGCCCTGATACCTCCCAGACCTGCTGCCAGTACTACCTTTACCAGGGTCCCTGCTGACTGCTGGGATCACTTCCCTCGCCAGCCCCTTACCCCCTCCCCACCACCTCCCATCAAGCGCACTGAGGATATCGTGTCATTTCCTTCCTTAATGCACATTTCTCTTGTGCTCGTGTAAAAGCCACAAGGTGAAAAGAGTATATTCATCATTTGAGAAATGGAGAGAACGGCCCTCCTTTCTCCCCAGTGGCCTCTCAGGGCAATCCGAGGCTCCAGATGCCAGAGTGACCTGCTGGGTGTGAGATGGGATCAAGTCTGAAGTCTGATGGCCAGACTGTCACACTGTCCAGCCCCGGCTGCCCTCAAAAGTCGGATACGAACCTGGAGCTGCACAAAGCAAGGACAACGTATTATCCCTCCGATATGAGCCAGTATGGAACCAAACCTCCACCCTTATCATCTTCCTTTTCACCTGGAGTTCTGTCTACCAGGGTCTGGAGGCGCTCACCTAGCTGCCCTGTATTTTCTTTAGTGTGCAATTGAGCATGCATGAGCAGTTCATACCCATGCATCCCATTAGGCGGGATAAACTAACAGTGGCACAAACAACTCAGAATCCCAGAGGCCTGGCCCAATAAACATTCCTCAATTACCCCCAATGCAACTGTCCACTGCTCTCTGGGTGGCTTTCAAATAGCAATTCAGACACCCAGAGCCTTTCCTCTTGCAAACCCCTTTACTCCCTGCTAGTTCCTGGGAGCGTTTTCTATCCAACTGGTGGACAGAAACAGTAACAGAGGATGCCCTGACATGTAAGTCCAGCCAGCCTTTCTCCACCCTCTCCTCTTCCTAGAGAGACCTGGGGACTCATGTGGCCCTCCAAGATCCCAGGAACTGGTCTCCCACTCTTGCCTGCTCAGTACCCATGATGTCTGGTCTCCACGGATGACCTTGGGCTACTTCAAGGATGTTCTTCTCAGTGTTTTCCCCACACGCTCCACCTGAGCATGCTCCCCCATGGTAGGAGATGGGCTATTGCCACTGGTAGGATTGCTAGCATTGAGGAGAGACCTGGGCTGTGGCTCAAGGTGACCCTTTGATAGAGACCCCATCGTCTTGGCTGGAGTCCTTCACTTCATGGACAGAAAGACCTTCCCTAATTACCCTGTATCAGGATCAGGCTTCCATGTCACTACAAACGTGAACAGCCCCTTCCCAGGCAAGTGTATAACAAGTGGAACCAGAAAACATGACTACTTCCCCAGGACAATTGCCCAATGGGAGTTTTGTTTCCCTTTGCACTTTTGGCAGTCCTGGGAGGGAGGGAGTTGGAACTCACGTCCAGGAGCCCAAGGAGTTGCTTTTCTAATTAGTTGCTTTTCTGCTTGGTTGGTGAGCAGCAGTGCTTGCTCAAGGTTGTGCCTTGCTGTGAGTTCTGCCTTACGCATTCCTCTCCTGCACCTTTAATGTCCCCGTGACCCGATTTCCTTTGCAATAAATAAATAAATAAAATTAAATGTTTTTAGCTGAATACAAACCCCACTCGCTGCAAGAGGCCTGGATGGCACATTAAACTATGAAAGATTCGCTTCCTTCGTTAAAGCAGCCAGCCCTTAATCTCTACATTTTCTGCCTCCCCATAGTCTAGCCTGATCATAGGAAAATAAAATCCCAGCCTCCTCAGTCTCAGGGAGTCAGACACTCTTGAGCCTCAGAGTCAGCCCAGGGCATAGAGATAAACAAGCAGGAGGAAAGGAATGGGGCTTCTGGAAGCTTCTCCCTGGAGTCTGTTTTTCTGTATGTCCCCACACCAGGATTCATGGTGCTATACATAGGAAGACGGGAGCAGGTCAGGTCATGAGCCCTGGGCTCACTGTACCTGTGTGCATGGCCTTGGGATGCCAAGATGAACAATGCCTCATGACAACCCCAGCTCCAGCATTTTCTCAGCACGGCTTCCAGGACATTCCCTACAGGTTCCAGGGACACTGTGGCTGCACCCCAACGGCCTCTCCTTGCCTCCCACACTAGTGGTACTGTCCCTGGCTGCCAGCCTGATGGGTGGATGGATAGAGAGCTGCCTTGGGTAGAATGCTTT
This sequence comes from Peromyscus aztecus, assembly GCA_902168405.1. NCBI lineage: Eukaryota > Metazoa > Chordata > Mammalia > Rodentia > Cricetidae > Peromyscus > Peromyscus aztecus. The sequence continues at coordinate 13,845 of CABHPQ010172688.1, read as the reverse complement.
TCAGGAGAGCTCAGAAGTGCCTCCTGCCTCCTTCGGGGAATTGAGTGTTTGGAAGAGCAGAGAGGGTTTGGCTAATAATTATCGCTGTCCTGCTCAGTGCAAACCCACCAGGCTTGGCTAATCAAGGCTGAATTTGAACTGTTTGCAAGTTTGCCTTAATTAAACTGTGGAAGTCTTATTGACTTGAATCAATTAACCACCTGTGGGTGAGCATGTATGACTGGCCTAGCCCACCTAAGAAAGGGGTGAGAATCAAAAGGAAGCTGCCACGCTTCCTTCTACGAGCCTGGTTTAGCTGAGCGGACCAGACACACAGCTGCAGGACAAGACGAAACAAGAGCAATGTAAAAGCCAAATGGGAAGTTTAGAAGAAGGCATAAAAAAATTATAGGAACAGCTCTTCCCGAATGCACTCCCACTCTGCATCTCAGTGACCTTTAACCTTCACAAACACCTTCTGGACTCAGGAGTATCATTAGCGCTGTTTCACAGCAAACTCCGGGCCTAGAGATGTTATGTAATTTTACTGAGGTCACACAGCTAATAAATAAGAAGTTGGGCACTGCAACTCTACTCAGTGGATTTTAAAAGCCCACACCCCTAATTAGCCCAAAGGACACACACACCAGAGGACTACAGTGTCAGGGGTCGCTTCAGATGATACAAGGACCCTTTTTTTATTTATTTTTTTTTTTACTTGTGCGCATGTGTGTGTTTGAGTATGGGATTGTGAGAGGGAGTGCGGTGGAGAGTACCCGATCCCCTGGAACTGGAGTTATAGGTGGTTATGAACCATCTGACATAGGTGCTGTGGGGGAGAAAAAGTGAGTCTGTTGGTTGTAGTATTAAGGCCACTCCACGTAGTTAAAAGGGAGGTTGATTTTGTGGGGTAACTTACAAGTAATGGGATAGGTTACAGGGTTCAGGAAAGGTGTAGCTCAGTCCAGTGGTGTTCTCTGGAGAACTCTGTTCAATCTACCTCCAGCGTCCAGGATCCAGGAACCAAGAGAGCTGGTATATCTGGATCTCAGATCTTAAGGACTCCTCTCTCGGCCCTGCCTTGTAGGCGTGACAGTTACCGAAACCTCAATGGGGGTAGTACTTCCAGGTCAAAGCTGGAGCAGCGACCCACTACATGAGTCCTCTACAAGAGTAGTAGACGCCCTTAACCACTAAGTCATCTCTCCAGCCCCAAGACCCCTTTTCCAAGAACATTTTTTACATTTATTTCTTTATTTAGTATGTGTGTGTGTGAACACCACGGCATCCATGTGGAGGTCAGAGCTCAACTTGAAGGAGTCAGTTCTCTCCTTCCATTATGAGGATTCTGGGACCTGAACCCAGGACATCAAGCACAGAAGGAAGTATCTTTATCTACCGAGCCATCTAGCTAACCCGGGGACGGTTTGTTCTTAATTAATTTTTTAAATGTTGTTGCTTAGGTTAGCATACAAATGGTCCTGGTTATTTCGTTACATTTTCATGCATATGTCATTTCTTTTGTTCTTCTTGCCCCTCCCACAGCCCTCTCTCACCCTCCCCCACCTCCCGTTGGTCCCTTGCCTGCCCCCAATTGTCCCTCTTCTGTTCTGTGTCACTTAGGGTCCGCTGTCCTCTCCTGTCCCTCCTCCCCTTCTCTTTAGATCTCTTCCTCCTCTTGCATGGCCCCCTTTTCCCTTCATGGCTGGCCTGTGCATAACATATACAGGTGGAGAGTACGTAATATATAAATATATAATTTTGTTCAGCCTCGATTCCACACATGAAAGAAAAAAAAATGGTTTGTCTTTCCAAGTCCAGTTCACTTCACTTCACATCACCATCTCCCGTTCTACCATTTTCCTATAAATGTCATTTGCTCTTCTTTATAGACAAACACATTTTTTCATTGGGTATATCTACCATATTTTTTAACCCATTCTAAGCTGATTCCTTCTCTTGGGCATTGTGAGTAGGAGAGTAATAAGCATTGATATGCAGATATCTCTGTGGTGTGCTGACTTAGCATTCTCTGGGTGTATATCCACCAGTAGGGCTTCTATTTTTCTTTCTTTTTTTTTTAAGAAGCCGCCATACTTATTTCCACAGGATGCACTAGTTTACACACCATACTTATTTCCACTCCCACTAGCAGTGTGCAAGGATTCCTATTTCTCTGCATCTTTACCAGCACCTGTTGTCACTTATGTTCTTGACAATGGCCATTCTGACTGGAGTTTTCATTTCCCTGATGGAGAAGGATGTTGGGCATTGTTTTTCAAGTATTCTTTGGCCATTTTCATTTCTTCCTTTGAATACTATCTGTACAGTTCACTGGCCTATTTGCTGATTGGATAAGGATATAACAAAAAAAAAGAAAACTATACACCAATTTCCCTGATGAATATAGATGCAAAAATGCTCAAGAAAATTCTGGAAAGTCAAACTCAAGAACATATTGATTGAGATCACACTTCAGAAAAGCACTGCTAAGACCCAGGTTTCCCAACAATGGAATAGGCTGTGTGTAGAATAAAGGAGGGGCTTGGTTGGAGGCTAGGAAGTCCCCTAGGAAGTGGGGAAGAATCCAGTCTAAAAAGAGACTGGGTAAACTCATTCAAATGAGACATGCATCATTGTTAGAGACATTGGACATGACAGGCCCAAAATAAGGAAGAGTAGACGGATTGTCAAAGATGTAGAACAGGAATTACAGATGTGTTTGTTTGCTAAAGCTGATGGGCTACAATAACCAAATCTCCCTCACAATGGGCAAGACCTAGCAAAGCGCTGGGGTTAGGCTAAGGGATCTGATGGTTAGAACTGCCTAGAAAACTTAGACAGGATAGGAAATGCGGGGAGAAATGAGTGTCGCATCCTTGGGAGAGCCACAGTACAAAGACAGAGAACTTAATCTCAGCATTCAAGGCCATCTGCTCACAGAAATACCGATCGGGTCACCATGGGGTCAGAAACTGGTTAATAAGAGCCAGGCTGAGGTCCCTGGAAACGCCGCTGGCTTCAGTATCTGTCTGTGGTTTGCAGGTACAGGAGTCTGTGAGCTCCCTCTTTGCGATGCAACTGGCCTGGAAACCCGGGAGACAGACGACGCCCTCACTCATGGGCACAGCAGAACCCTAAAATGATGAATAGACAATCAGGCTCAGAGACCAGAATGCCCAGCACAGCACAGAGCATGGTGACATGGCTCCTGTCCCAGAACATCCATCTGGGCAGAGACAAGGAAATTGCAGGCCTGAATCTGCTCTTGGCCATTTTCTAGAAAATGGCTTCGCTGGTTCACTTAGAAAAAGAAGGCAAGTAAGGAACACCAGCCAATTCCGAAGGCTAATTGCCTTTGCTCTCAATGACTGCCCATGCTTTTTCCGGCAAACATTCTCCCCTGTCACTGTGCCGCCAGGCCCACTCTCTGTTTCCAATCAGCCCTGAAAATAGTCCTTGATAGAGATAATAGGAAGAACAAAGAGAAATTTGGAGGAGCAGAGAGAGGCGAGCAAAGCCATGCCGAACTGGCGTTGCAGGGGCTGTTTTCATAAGAGCCCTCCAGTCAGGCCCTGGTTCATCTTCAACCACAAGGTGCCAAGGAAACCCCAAGAAGCTGACTTGGACTGAGACCAAGGGTACTTTGTCTTTTTTTTTAGGTCATAGGCTCTTTTGAGAATCTAGGAAAGCCATAGACCCTTTCTCGTGCATCAGGACAAAAATGTGTATAAACTTATGTTCAGCATATTAATTCAGAGCTCATGGACTCCCCTAGAAATGCAAACACAGATTGGTTAGAAAGCCATGATAGACACAATCTTTATCAAAGGCTTTCTCCTTCCCTCTTGTTTTGAGTGTGTGTGTGTGTGTGTGTGTGTGTGTGTGTGTGTGTGTGTATACGTGTGTTGTGTATGTCTGTGTGTTTCTATGTGTATATGTATGAATGTGTCTCTGTCTATAGGTATGTGCGTGTGTCTGTCTCTCTGTTTATGTATGCATATGCGTGTATGTATATATGTATATGTGTATTGCTGTGTGTCTGTATATAAGTACATCTGTATGTGCATATATCTGTGTATGTACGAGTAATGTGTGCTTATCTGTGTATAACTGTCTCTGTATAAGTATATGTCTGAGTATGTATATATGTATGTGTGTTTATGCTTGTGTGTGTTTGTATGTGTGCAGTTGTATATGTCTGTGTCTATGTATGTATCTTTATGTGTATTTATGTGTGTATATATATCTGTGTGTGTGTTTGTGTACGTCTGTATATATAATGTGTGTTCATGTTTGTGTGCATGTGTATGTGTATAGTTGTGTGTGTGTGTGTGTGTGTGTGTGTGTGTGTGTGTGTGTGAACAGAAAGGCTAAGTTGCACTTCTCCAAGCAATCTAAAGGCCATAGAAGCACTAAAAGTCTTCTTGCGCATAAATGAGTGTGACAGTCTAAGAAGTGGGAAGGACATTTGTTCCATGCGAGCTAGACTCAGCCAAGGCAGACACGAAGAGTCAACACCCAGTCCTGGGATTCTAACAGGAGCCTACAGATGTGACTGTCTCACTCACAAGCCTAAGCAAGAACAGGTGGACCACCGGAACCAGCGACAAGGACCACGTGCTACGCTGTGGAAGGGGCATGACAGCCTCAATCCTCAAGCCTGGCGAGAGGCTATGCCAGGGCTTGGAAATTCCCAGCATGCAGACACACACGGTTGGAATGCACAGGTCTGATTCAGCCTGGGACTGGAGTTGCAGTCCTGCATTTCCCATCAGGTCCTGGACGGTGCCGGTGCTGCTTTGAACAACAGGAAGTTGTGCAATTATCAGCTCCAGCCAGAAGCCCAGAAGAGACACCTAACTTTTGTCCTAGCAAACCTCTGTCAGGATGCCACAAGATAGAAATGTCTCTTCAATCAAGCGTAGTGCTACCAAAGCCTTTGAGACAAATGTGTCCCCACCCAAGGGCTGAGAATGGGACTACTTCTTAGCCAGGCAGGGATGGTGTCTGAGTTAGCATTGCTATTGCTGTGATGAAAGACCATGACCAAAAACAAGTTAGGAAGGAAAGGGTATATTTGGTTTACATGTCCTGAGTCACCGTTCAATGAAGGAAGTCAGGGCAGGAACTCAAACAGTTCAGGAACCTGAAGGCAGGAGCTGATGCAGAACCCATGGAGGGGTGCTGCTTACTGGCTTGCTGGCTCTTCATGGCTTGCTCAGCCTGCTTTCTTATAGAACTCTGGACAAGCCCAAGGAAGGCACTACCCACCATGGGCTGGGTCCTCCTCCATCAACCACTAGTTAAGATCATGCCCTACAAACTTGCTTACAACCTGATTTCATGGGGGTATTTTTTCATTTGGGGCTCCCCCCTCTCAGATGATTCTCGCTTGTGTCAAGTTGACCTAAGACTAGCCAGGACAGGTGGTGGGGTCAGTTCTCTGGGTGGTCCCTACAGTGCTGGCCTGGAGGCAAAATACTATCCAGGAAGTCTCTCTTTATCAGGTACCAATTGTGTAATCAATTCTGTTCTGAGATGGGTAAAGAGTAAGAAGGAACCAGGGGGTCAAAGAGAAGACCATTTGGAAATCCTGCAGCCCCATCTAGCCATTTTACAGACGGAAGATGCTGAAGCCCAGAAGAATGTTTAAGACCTCATAGTTGGCCAAACTAGGACCAAACACAGGTCTCCTGACCCCTTCTAGTCTCTACCCTCTCCTGGGATCAGCTCAGGCACACAGGGTGGTTCTTAATGAAGGCCAAATGGCCGTTTAAACAAACTAAACCCTAGATGCCTGGCGCTGTGGGTCATGTGCCCATCACGGCACCCTCCCAGAGTAGCCTGTGGCAGATAGGGCCTGAGCTAAGATAAGATAGCTCAGTCAGCCCTGTTACGGCTGGGAAGTAGGGCTTGCATCCACAAGAGGTCATCAACTTGGAATCAGAGTCCTCTGTTGCCAAGCCGGTCTCCTCTCTAAAGCCCGAGGTCACTGAAGACGGCCCCTGTCTCAGGCTGACAGCAGCCCCTACTCAATCTGGCACAGGCTCCAGCGTAACACGGGTGTCAGGGAGCATCCTGGATGCAGCAGATGAGGGACGGAAGAGATGCTGACCCAGGAGCAACGTTGACACAGGCCTCTCTAGACACATTACAGACTGTCAGCCTATTAGGCCAGGCGCCAAGTGCCCGGGGGAAGATCAGTTCCAATCAGGCCACGATCTGTGGCCATCAGACAAACCCACAGTGAAGGCAGGAGACCTAGCTTTGCAATCAGAGTCGGCCTGGCCCTCCTGCTCCCTCAAACAAGCTCGGTTCCAGAAACAAGTAAGAAAAATGAAAATTGGATTTTCTCCACAACCAGCAAAAGGGCTTCTCTTCCACCTTTCCCACCCACCCACCCCCACCAAAAAGAAACATCATTAGGAAGATACTGAAAGCTCAAATATCAGTAAACCCCTAGCCAGTTCGGTCCAGGGACCTCAGAGCCACAGTCACAATCACAGCCCCTGCATGAACAGGCAGGTTTCTTATGAAAACAGAAGATACAAGGCCAGCCCTGAGATCTCAGATCACAAACACCTAATTAAAAGGAGCATATGAAGAAACCAGGCATGTTGGTGCATGCCTCTAATCCCAGCACTGGGGTGGATGAGGCAGGAGGATTGTGATTTCAAAGCCACCCTGAGCTACATAGTGATAAAAATCTAAGTACACAAAAAAATAAATAAATAAATAAATAAAGGAATCTTGAGGAAGATGAAGGAAGCCAGAGACAGACAAAAGCCACTGACTTCTTCGCAAACAGACTCAACTGAGGCAGGTGTATATTCCTAATGGCTCCAATTAGTGCTCCCTGTGTGCCACTCTGTGTCCTGTGCAGTCCCAGGGCTGACACAGCTTGTCTCAGCTGGTTTTTCTCACACACAAACTGGAAGGATCTGAAACTACACTGCCTTGCTTTCTACACCCAAAACACACCGCAGGGGACTTGGTGGATGTGACTACATTTCAAACAAAGGCCCTCCGTTAGCCTTTCCAAGATGCGCATGAATCCTTCAGAAATCTTCAGCTAGCCACTCTGGATCAGCCTCTCCCCCAGAAAGCCAGTCATCCTTACCATCGTCTCTTGTTTCCAACTTTCAACATCCCTCGGACAGCTCACAGACTGGAACCTCGACATTCCTAGCCCTTTGTGGACACAAAAGCAATTAACTCTCCTCAGAATCCTCAAAGGGCCTCCTCGGTTTTCTCAGGTGTTACTGGTACCTACACACTGGGGCTGGTGCGAAAGCCACTTGGCACAGGGTCAGTCCCGAGAAAGGCCTCATTAAATGTCAGCTCCGTTGTCAGAAAGATGAGAGGTGACAAGCACCGGTAAAGAGGTGGAGAAAAGGGAACTCCATACACTGTGGAGGAAATCTAAATGAAGGCGAGGTGACAGGTCAGGCTTAAAAGTCTGATTTGATCATTCTACAATGCATAACCTCACATTGTACTCCATAAATGTGTATAATTTTTTTTCAGTTATAAATAAACAAATAAGTAGTAGCGATGGCTGCGGTCCTAACAGACAGAGTTGAATGTGGCCGGGGTTAGTGCAGACCCTGGCTCTTGGCTTCCCTCTCTCTTTCCCACTCTTTCCAGGAGTAAGAAATGGAGACAATCCAGGTAGAAAGCTGATGCAAGGGAAACTCCCGGGAATCTCCAAGGATGACCCCAGCTAAGGCTCCTAGCAATAGCGAATACGTAGCCTGAACGGGCCCTCTCCTGGGATCAGATGGGCGATTATCCCAATTGTCATCAGAGAGGCTTCCTCCAGTAACTGATGGAAACAGATGCAGAGACCCAGAGCCAAACGTTAGGCAGAGCTCGGACAATCCTGCTGAAGAGAGGGAGGAAGGATTGCAGGAGCCAGAGGAGTCAAGGACGTCACAGGAAAACCCACGGGATCAACTAACCTCGTCTCATAAGAACTCACGGAGTCTGAAACAACCAGAGCGCCTGCAGTGGACCAACCTAAGCCCTTTACCTGTATGTGACAGTTGGGTAGCTTGGTCTACCTGTGGGACTCCTAACAATGGAAGCAGGGGATGTCTCTAATGCTTTGGGCTGGCTCTTAGGAACCTAGTCCTCATACTGGATTGCCTTGCCCAACCTAAATACAAGGGGAGATGCTTAGTCTTGCTGCAACTTTGACAGGCCATGCTTTGTTGATACCCATGGGAGGCCTGACCCTTTCTGAACAGAAACAGAGGAGGAGTGGATGGTAGGGGGTTGCGGGGGCTGGGAGGGGGGGAGACGGGGAGGGAACGGGAGGAGAGGAGGGAGCAGAAACTGCAGTGGGGATGTAAAATTAATTAATTAATTTTTTAAAAATGGAGATAATCAAACCACAGCTAGAAGGCACTGGTTTTCAGCTGTGCTATATTAAATCAAGATCCACCCTCATGTGTGGAATATACCATCCCAAGAATGACCCCCTGAGAGAAGCCAGCTCAGAGGACCACCCTGGTAGGAGGAGACCTTGGGACAGGGCCCAGTCCAGGGATTGAGTGGCCACAGCTTGCTGGAGTGTGTGATGTGCTCAGCTTTATTAAAACACAACAGAAAATGACTTTATCAATCACCTTCCAGGGAAGTGGGGGCCTGGCAGACCTCTAAGACGTCAGTGGTACTGCTTCCAGGGCCTTGTCTTTTTACCCAGACTATTTTTAGCATAAATAATGTACTCACCATGTATTGTCAAACTGACAGATGAACATGTTCCTGGCACCCACAGACCACTCACTCACTCGTGAACATGCTAGAAAAACGTTCAATAGGCTGCTGTCGGCAATGCTGCAGGAAGCCCCTGCATCCTGAGTGTCACAGCCTCTGAACAGGTGCCTCTGCCCTCAGAACTCAGCTGTGATCTCTGAACTCTGCAGTGGGGACTGAGAACCCCCCACACACACATACAAACCCAGCCAGTATTTATTTGGGAGCTGGGTGGTGCCCCTCCCCCAAAGAGCAAAGAGGGGGAAAAAATTACACAAGGGTGCTGGGTGAAAAAGAAATCCCAAGAGCTTGACCCGGAAGGGTAGCAGAGAGAACCTGGTCTAACAGGACAGCTCATTCTGAGAGACGCCTCCTCTGAATTCCACTCTAGAGCGTGGGTCAGCAGGATGCAAGAGCAAGGACCAGCAGGAGCCAACAGAATCCCTGACTTTCCCAGAGAGCAAGACAGTCCCAGATTTATTTTAGGGTTGCCTAGGATCTGAAGCATGTTTAGAATCATTCTTCGGCCACTGAAGGAGCAACTCCTTGGAGATCCTGATCTCTTAGCGTTCTGTCTTGGGCAAACCTCACTTCCACTTGCCACCCCAAGCCACAACCCAGGCATTCCAGCTATCCAAAGAAACCCCTAAGCACCCTGCTTTCCAGGCTCATGGGCAGCCAGAAAAGGAAGTGCAGCAGATGTGCCTGCCTCTCCAAAGAGAAAGCGGTAGTTTTGAATCTAGAGTTCCTTGCTTTCTCGTCTAGGTACACTGAGGCCAGTGCAAACTCAGACTCCACTCTTAGAAGCCATTGCAGTGAGTCCTCTCATCTGTCTGTCTGTCTGTCTTCTCCTCTGTGGCCTACCCAGAATTCAAATCCTGAGGCCATTCCCCTGATCTCCAAATCCAGCCCAGCCCCTAGCCTTCCCTTTTTCCCTGAGTTGACAGCAGAGAGTCTACAAGGCCCTAATCTTCTCTCTCACTCTCTCCTGCATCTCTTAAATAAACGTTACATGATCAGTTACAGCGTTGCCCTATTTAATTGATTTATATGCACTTTAAAAAGCTTTACACTGCACGAGAAAATACATCTATCATAATGCTTGATCGAACTGAAGAAAGGAGAAGGAAAGGGGGGAATTAAAATTTATTGAGTGCTTACTATGTGCCAGGTAATGCACGAGGCACTTTAGGTGCATTACCGACTTTCATCTGCACCATAGTCCACAAACAGGGTATTTCTCCCTATACAGTAGATGAGGACACTGGGACCCACAGAGGTGAGAAGACTTGGCCATGACAGAGCTTCTAGCTCTTAGCAGGATTCACTTGCAGGCCATCACAGATTCCAAGCCAACATAAGCCTCAGTCCTAAATACCAAGTGTCTCTAGAAAATGACGTCATATAAAAGGTAATATAAGTAGGGGCTGAGGTGACAGCTCAGGGGTTACAGTGCATGATATGTAAGCACAGGGACCTGAGTTTGGATCCCCAGCACCCACATGAAAGTTAGGTACGATGGTGAACATTTATAACCCCAGCACTGGGGGTGCCAGAGACAGGCAAATCCCTGGATTTTGCTGGCCAGACAGTCTAGCAGAATAGTGAGGTATATAGGTTTAATAAGAGACCCTATCTCAAAACATACCTACCGTGGAGATCAACAGAAGACGACACCCAACATTGACCTCTGACCTCCACACATACATGCATAGCAACACACATACATACACACACGGACATGTATACACATACGCACTATATGCGTGTGCTTATGCATACACCACATAAACAAAGAAGCATGGCATAAATAAAGAATACACCCCTTCCTTGTCAGAAAGTTTCACTGAGAAAGAAGATGAATGTTCCTGAACACACCATTTGACCATGAGGGGACATGGGTGGACTGGGAGGATGAATTAGGACCATTACCAAAGTGTGAGTGTTTTCTCTCCAAATGATAACACTCTCATGAAATGTTAACTATCAGGCCAGGCGGTGGTGGCGCACGCCTTTAATCCCAGCACTCGGGAGGCAGAGCCAGGCGGATCTCTGTGAGTTCGAGGCCAGCCTGGGCTACCAAGTGAGTTCCAGGAAAGGCACAAAGCTACACAGAGAAGCCCTGTCTCGAAAAACCAAAATAATAATAATAATAATAATAATAATAATAATAATAATAATAATAATAAAATGTTAACTATCAAAAACCAAAAAAACCTTGGGGCTGAGGAAATGGCTCAGTGCTTACTGTAAAAACAAGAGAAACTGAGTTCAAATCTCCAGCACTCACCTTTTAAAAAGCTGGGTGCGGTAGCACTGGGGTGGGGGTGGGGCAGAGACAAAGAGAATCCTGGGATACCTATGTATGCCTCAAGCCCCAGCACTGGGGAGCAAAGACAAAAGGATTCTAGGAGCTCGCTGGCTGGTCAGCCTGGCCAGAGTAGTGAACTTCAGGTTCAGAAAAGAGACTCTGTCTCAAAAAATAAAGTGGAGAGAAATAGAGATTGACTCCTGATCCTCTCCTCTCACCTCCACCTGTGTGTGAGTGAACACATACACCAGCACACACACACACACCGCACACAAACCTCCTAAACAATTTCCACTCAATACTGCTGTGAGAAGGTAGAGAAAACATTCACTGGTTTCAATTTGTGCTTATAAAAGACAGCTTGCATGGTATGGGGGCAATAATCAGCTACCCAAGGCCCCTCAAAGCTGGCATCCTAGAGGCTGGAGACACACCAGAACTGCAGCTAGGCCAGGCCCCAGGGCATCCATGAGCAGGGGGCTCAGCACTGGGCAAGCCCATCTGGAAGGTTACACTGGCAAAGCAGAGTGGCCTTCATTCATAACACAGGGTGAGTACCTCAGATTCTACCTCATGAAACCCAAGACCAAACAAAGCAATGCTTCACATGTACTTGGTTCTTATACGGAAGAGAAGGAAGCTGAAAATTCCAAATACAAACATACACCACTGAGGAAATCAGATGGCACGGCATTGCTTCTGTAGTAGCTACGTTACTCATCTCTGCAACCAAATTTCTGACTCAAAAGAAAGAGGGGAGAGAGCCAACTTAAGGGAGGAGAAACTGATTTTGACTCACAGATTGATGGAACGGCCCATCCTGGTAGAGAAGGCATGGCGGGGTGTTGTGGGTTGTTGTTGTTGCTGCTGTTGTTGTTTTGTTTTCTCTTTTTCTCTTTTGACTCTTTGCCCTTTGGGGACCTGCCATCCAGCTCCCAAATAAATCACACACAGAAGCTTATTATTACTTATAAATGCCCAGCCTTAGCTTAGCTTGTTGCTAGCCAGCTTTTCTTAAATTATCCCATCTACCTTTTGTCTCTGGGTTTTTTCCTTTTCTTACTTCTGTACATCTCACTTTCACTCTTACTCTGTGGCTGAGTGGCTGGCCCCCAGCATCCTCCTCTCCTTCGTTTCTTGTTCCTTTATCCTCTCTCCCAGATTTCTCCTCCTATTTATTCTCTATGCCTGTCGGCCCCATCTATCCTTTCTCTTGTCTCACTATTGGCCGTTCAGCTCTTTTTTAGACCAATCAGGTGTTTTAGACAGGCAGAGTAACACAGCTTCGCTGAGTTAAACAAACGCAACATAAAAGAATGCAACACATCTTTGCGCCATTAAGCGCATAAGCGCCACAGCATCAACAAATGTAACACATCTTAAACTAATATCCCACAGTCACAGCTGCAGTGGCCGGAGTGTGGGGCTACCTCCCCACAAGTACCTGCCTTCTTCCAATGGACCCGGAAGTGGACAAAAGGAAGCAAAGTAGGGTTATAAACAACAAGATCCACTCCTCAGTGGCCTACTTCCTCCAGCGAGGCCTCTCTTCTGACATGTTTTACAACTCAACTAAACAGCGTCACCTGCAGAAGAACAAGTACTCAGATACCTGAGCCAGAGGAGGCCATTTTCTATTCAAACCATAACAGCTCTCTCCTACCACATCTGTGAGCCTCAGTCTGTCTTGCAGCGTCTCTGCCTCTGACTGGAACGTGGTCACTCCAGAGATCCCTGCCCCTACACACAGAGGGCCCTCTCTTCTATTCAGATTCACTCTGAGCTTTCCACAAAAATGGACTGCTCTCGGAATGATAGCATTTTGTCCATAGGCCGGTGGGTGAGATATCAAAGGCAAACCTGTGTGGGCATCTTTCTGTCTCCTCAGGGGACACCTTGCCTCCGTCCTGATTCTTAGGCCTGTGATGTAGGTCTAAGCATTCTAGTTGGCTTCCTGTTGCTGTGGTAAATGCCATGACCAAAGTAACTTGGGGAGAAAAGGGTTTATTTCATCTCACACTTCCATGTCTATCATTGAGGGAAGGCAGGACAGGAACCTGGAGGCAGGAACCATAAGGAAAAGCCACTTTAGTAGCTTGTTCCCTCTGGTCCATGCTCAGCTGACTTTCTTAGTCAACCCAGGAACTGGTCCCTCCCGCATGGATCAACAATCAAGGAAATGATCCACATGCCCACGAGCCAATCTGAAAGAGGAAATTCCTGAATTGAGACTCCCTGGGATAACTTTGGGCTGTGTCGAGTTGGTGGTGGAAGCTAACTAGGAGAGGGGGTTTCTGAGTATAAGAAGGCTTTCCGTACCAGGATGAATCAAAACAAAATCATTGTAACAACATAAGGGTAACTCTTTGGCACAAATGTGTCTACACCTTCAAAATTTGTGTACAAAATTTGGTACAAGGGAACCGAACGGAAAACCGAGCAAATGTGACATCAGCCACACAGAACTGACACCCCCTCCCTACCCCAGATCTTTCATTTATTTAATTTACCCCAGGAAGAATTAATCTGTTCTCAAGTCGACAGAAGAAAGATCCTCTGTGATTCCACCCCCCCTTACACTGCCAGACAGGTTTCACTAGAGAGTTTCCCCCAAAACAATGGGTTTTTACTTTCGTAAAATGATCAGAACATTCTCCGTGCTTTACATGCAGAAAGTCCCTGCCACTCTGCTTGGCTCCATTTTATCAAGTGTGAGTGTCAAATTCTTTACAGCTTCAAATTAGCAACAAGGAGCTGCAATTCCAGTGTTTGTTTGTTTAAAAAAAAAAAAA
>CABHPQ010172687.1:0-41336 GCA_902168405.1 Peromyscus aztecus | reverse complement strand
CAGATATTAGGACACATATGTCCTATTGAGGTCCCTTAATTGTGTTGCAATTTGGAAAAAAAGCAGAAAGGGATCTTCCTTGGGCAGAAGAGACCAATCATGTTGTGTGGTTGGGGAATTCATTTTAAAGCAACTTCTGAAAGAGAGCTGTCTTATATTGCAAGCTCAGCATTAGCTTCATGAGAGAAGGAAGCTCCTGAGCTATTTATCCTTTACTAGAACTCAATACCTTAAAGTGAATATTGTATTGTAATGTAAGGCCAGACCCAATCTCATTTCTTGAGAAATTATTTATCTTCTATATAATCTGAGGGTTGATAGCAGGACAGTACTATTAAGGAGGAAATGGAACATTGGGAGACTTAACTAAGGAGAAAGAATAACACATGTGCACACCCCCCCCCACACACACACACAAAGAGTGGAGGGGATGGGGAAGAAATTGTAAAGATCTTTGAAAATGATCAACATAAAATTGTGCTTTTATATAAACTAATTTTATATATTAGAGTTATTCACTTGGAGTGATAATGCATCTGCAAGATCCACAGAATCTCTAACAAAATCCCAGGGAAACCTTCATTTAGGTTGCTGGTTAAAGAGTAAGGGGTCCAAGAGATTGTCAAATCTATTGCCATTGGCCTTGGTTGCCTCAAAGAATTTGAAGGTAAGACCATATTGCTGAAGACATCGCACATGCTGGACACAGGACTGGAAGGAATTTAGATAGAACTACGCTGGCCTCTTCCCTGAGCACTGATTCTCATAGTGTGGGAAGGTCAATGAAGAATCAGTAGACCAATCCAGCCATAAAGCCTATTGAAAACAACAATCGCTAGCCTGGAATGATTTCTCTAATTGTGCAACTAATAGCAAGTTTTTTTTTTATCTTTTTTTTTTTTTTTATCTTGGGGGTAACCAGCAGCTTGTGTAATTTATTTGAATTAAGTTCCATTCAATATAAAGAAATTTGTGCTTGGTACTATAAACCAAAACAACTACCCATGGCTGAAGAGGTCATAAACTCTAGAGGAGAAGCTATTCCCGCCACTTTGTCTATTTCATTATATTGTGAAATTTTATCATTATATTTGTCATTAATATACTGACAGAGAAGTTTAGTTCTTACCACTTCCATCAAAAAAATACCCTCTTTCTTGTAATAAATGGAGACCATTACATAAATCCACAGCTGGCAAAAATTTAGAGAATAAGTGACAGTGGACTGTATAGCCGATATTAGTACATTTATGATGTAGCCCTTATACCCAAGTCTCAGAAAAAATCAGGAAGAAGTGAGTAGAGAGTTATTAAGAACCAGAAGACCAGGATTTCTTCTGCTCTATGCATCTTCTAGGTATGGCAGAGAAGGTACATCCATGAAATTTCAAGACTATGGCTTCCTGAAAAAGACATGCATAATGTCACCACCATACATAGCATCATGGATGGAGACAATTTTATCAGATCCCATCCTAAGATGAAGATCTATCTATGGTGGCTAAGAGAATGAAAACTAATTTCCCCCCATGGAAGAGCTCCCTAATAGTTCCTCTATTCCTGACTTGTCAACCTTAAAAACTTGTACATAGAAGAAATATGAAATGCATTCTATAGATTGTGTGTGTGTGTGTGTGTGTGTGTGTGTGTGTGTGTGAGAGAGAGAGAGAGAGAGAGAGAGAGAGAGAGAGAGAGAGAGAGAAATTATCGAAGGGTCAAGAATTTGAGAGGGAGTAGGAGAGCATGTGAAGAATTGATGTAAATACAGTAGTCATATATGAAATCTAAAATCCTTATTTTTTTAGTTTTCTTTTTTTGAATTTATTTTTTTTTATTTTATAATATAATTCAACTTTACATATCAGCCATAGATTCCCCCGTTCTCCCCCCTCCCGCCCTAAAATCCTTATATTTTAATTGTGCTGTTAATGTTGGAAATATGTATATGTAGCTTTTTTTATTGGACCTCATAGCTAAAGGAATTTTGACAATATTGTTTTCAGATGACATCTTACTGTATAGCACTAGCTTCCCCTTACCTCACAGATCTCCACTTGCCTCTACCTCCTGAGTGCTGGGATTAAAGGCTTGTGTCACCACGCCTTACTAGAACCACATTTAATGTGCTAAAAGATTTAAATCTTTGGAAACTTCTAAAGTTGGGTTTTAAAGGAAATATTTTTAATGTTTTCAATTATTTATTTAGAGAATGTGGTGTGTGTGTGTGTGTGTGTGTGTTTCTATATGTGGGTGTATCATGTCCTCTTTTGGAGGACAGAATTGTGGAAGTAGTTCCCTCTTTCCACCACATGGGTTCCACAGTTTGAACTGAGGTTTGTCAGACTTGACGACAAGCAACTTTGTCCATAGAGCCTCTTTCTTAGCCAGAAAGTAACTTTTAATGAGCATAGGAAAAATAAATAAATAAACAAACTCCAGTATCCTCGAGAAAAAGAAGCAAGACAGAGCCATTAGATTTAGCATAATGCTGGAACTGTAGGGGAAAACGACCTTAATTCTCTCTTGGAATGTTTTATCTTCTCTCTTTTAAAATATAAATAACTTTTTTTTTACATTTTTTTTTTACTTTTATCAGAAAGAGTTCAAAAAAAGAAAAAAGGAAAACTTTCGTATCATACAAAAGCTGGACTGATACACATAGAAACTTACACTGTCTTTCTCTTTCTGTCTCTGTTTCTTATTAGCTCTGAATAAGGATCTATGAGTGAGTCAGTCTTGATTAGTTACCTCTTTATAATCCTACAGGACTCAGGGATATGCACACCACATGCAGTGTTCTTATTCAAGATGGTTGGTAGGACTCCCACTGTGAGTGAGATGCCAGGCTCCTGGAGAGACACTTCAAGTAGTATTTGCTTCAGTGGAACAGGGTTACTCTAAGAATTGTTCTGTCAGGTGGAAGGATTCATCTGACAGTGAAGGCTCAAGATTTACACAAAAGAGAATCAAGGTAGTTGCTTGTTTTCCTGACCTGTATTGCAAGCCCATGCATCTTTCTGATCAAGGCTGCTCAGGCAGACAACCTCATAGAGCATCTTTGGGTCCATCCCTCAGTTTACATCTTCATGGGTGAAAGTGAATCCTTCAAGTCATTTCCTCAAACCAGAAAGGAAGAGAGAAAAGAGAGAGCACTTACTTGTAACTTTTAGTTTAATTCAAAGACTGGATAGTCTGAGTCTGCAATGCACCATCCTAACACAGTAAAGCACCACTATCGCCAGTCATTTAAGAATCAATGTTTCATAATAAAACGTTCCTTATGTGGGCATAGTTAACAAGGCACCTCTTTGTCCTGAATCTCATTTGATTCTGTCAATGACCCTGTATAATAGGAAGGCTACAAAAGATTGTATTCTTATTTTGCACAGGAGTCCACTGAGATTTACAGAGGCCCATAACATCCCAGGGTAGTTTGGTACCATTTTGATTAGATGCTAGATCTCTTCATTCCCAATTCGAATGCCCTTTCCTATTACACCACAATTTTCACCTAACAAGATCCCTCTTCTATTTCTTTCTTAAATACCACCAGCCACCTCAGCTCAGCCCAACTTTATCACTTTCTATGTTTTATTTTCTCCCTTCTGAAACATAAATTCCTCTGTTACAATTGGGTTTGTCCAATTACTAGCATGGTTTCTGTTTCATTCCTGCTGGTTCCTCATGATGGACACATTTGGAGTGAAGGGCTCAACATTACAACCATAGAGGTTTCTATATAAGAGAAGCCCCCAACCATGAAATGTATTTCTTAGCATAGAATATCTAGCTTAGATATATAACCAAAGCAAAATATGTGCCAATGAAAAATCTGCCTACTATTATTTCATCTTCTTTGCTGAATAATTTTACCAAAACATTTTATTTTCATTTTTAATTTTAATTCTGTCAATGCATAACTGTTTTGCAGATTGCCTTCACAGTTAGATTTGTGGGAGTGGCATCTAATTTTTATTTTTTCAAAGTATGATTTGGGACAAACTGCTTCTGTTTACTGTCAAACAATTATGCTACTACTTTCTTTTTAAATTAAAATAAAAACCTGATAATTTATAAGTACTTCATTTACATCATTTTCTCATCTCCTTTCTTCCTTAAACTTCTATATCATTCCCACATTCCTTCTCAATCCATGTCCTCATATTCTTTGATTATTATTATTACATACATGCACACATTTACATTTATTAATACAACCTGCTAAGTTCATATTATATCTTACACACACACACACACACACACACACACGCACACACACACACACACACACTTAGAGTTAACATCTTGGGATTTGAGAACTTTCCAGGAGGCAAGTATATAGAGAATACTGATTTATTTGTCCTCTATCTTCAGATATTAATTGTCTAAAGTTCTTCATCTAGGATATATCCTTGTGTGATTTCCCTCATTCATATTGACGTGTAAATTTGTGTTGCTATTTTAAATCTTGTTTAGACAACCATATTGTTGAGCCTTCATGGATGCAGCTGTTTATCATATATAAAAGACAACACCTCATGGCAGATATCTCAGTACTCTAGCCCTTACAATCAGTGTGCCCCTATTACTCCTCATTATTATCTGAGCTTAGTTTGTAGAGGATGGGCATCCCACAATCAGCTGTTCTCTAAATTTTGATCTGACCAGGTGTGATTTTTCTCTTATTCCCTCTCTCTCTCTCTCTCTCTCTCTCTCTCTCTCTCTCTCTCTCTCTCTCTTTCTCTCTCACACACACACACACACACACACACACACATTCATAGTTTGGGAATTTTCATATTGGAATCTGGAGAACAGGGCAGGACAGGAGTGTGGAGTTAATTGTTGTGATGGTTTCAATGACCCTCACAGGCTCATAGTGAGTGGCATTATTTGAAAGAATTAGAACATATAACTTTGTTGGTGCAGGTGTGTCCTTGTTGGAGAAAGTATGTCACTGGGGGGTGGGATTTGAGATTTCAAAGGCTCAAGCAAGGACCTGTGTCACTTTCTTTTCTTGCTGCCTGCCAATTAGATATAGATCTTTCAGTTTCTTCCCCAGAAAAATGCCTGCCTGCATGCCACCATGCTTACCCCCATGCTTTCCAAAATGATGACAATGAACTAAACCTCTGAGCAGCCAGCCTTAATTAAGTGCTTTCCTATATAGGAGTTGCCATGGTCATGGTGTTTCATCACAGCCATTGAAACCCTCACATTCAGTTTTGCAAATTGCATATTAGTGTCTGACATATAGATAGGTGGTAGGTAGATAAATAGATGTATAGATAAATAGATAGATAGATAGATAGATAGATAGAAAGAGGACAAGAAGCAAAGACTTTGTATTGACAGGAATTGCATTAGTCAAGGATCTCTAGATTAGCAGAAATTATACAATATTGTATATATAGTAAATCACACACACATACACACACATATATGTATATATATGCTTCATTAGTGTCACTCATAGGCTACAGTCCAACTAATCCAATAGTGGTGGGATATGAACAGAAAGTCCAGGAATCGAGAAGTTGCTCAGTCCACAAGACCAGATGTCTTAACTGGTCTTCAATATGTACTGGAATATCAATTTTGAAGAATTAGGATCTAATGCCAGTTAAGGAGTGGGCTTGTTAACAAGGAGAGAACAAGCAAACAAATACCAAAAGCTGCTTTCTTTGATGTCCTTATATGGCTTTCCAGAAGAAAGTATGGCCCAGATTAAAGGTATCTCTTCCTACTGCAAGATCTGGATCAAAGATATATGTCTTTCTCCTTCTAAGGTCCAGATTAGAAGTGGTTTCACCCACTCCAAACTAAGAAAAAATAATCTCTCATAGGTGTTTCCTCCATTTCAGGATTGTAGTTCATTCTAGATGTAGTCAAGCTGACAACCAAGAACAGTCATCATAGAATCTAATTTGGAAATATAAAATTCTCAAGCTGGGTAAAGAAGGAATTGCAGAGACACTCTGGCATTTTAGGAGACTGAAGAAAAGTGCAGCAGAAAGAGTGTCCAGGTGATGCTCTAGCTATGGGATGTTTCTGTACACAGGTCATTTTGGCATCCATCAAATGTTACTGCCATCCTGTATTTCACATTAAAAAGATTAATAAAATAATCTTTGGATATTTCTGACTTTGTTTCATTCTTCTAATATTAAGGTTGAAAGTATAGAGTGATTATAAAGAGCATTGTGAAGGGCAGACTATAGAGTTGGTAGAGCTTGGGGTGGAGAAGTAGATAGAAAGGGAAATTTTGACGCTAATCTCACCAGAAACTCAAATAATGTACTTTGGAAAAGTTGCTTTTTTGTTGTTTTTTGAAACAAAAACAGATTTAATTGTGCATATGTCTTAATTACTTTTCTATGGCTGCAAAGGCATACAATGACTAAGGCATCTTACAGAAAAAGTTATTGGGAACTTGCTTACAGTTTCAGAGAGTTAGAGTCCATGACAGTCATGGTGTAGAGAACATAACAACTGGTACACAATCAGATAAGGTGGTAGACATGTTAGTGGAGCCATAGCTAAGAACTTAAATCTTGCAAAGCAAGCACAAATCTAGAGAACTAACTGGAAATGATAGAGGTTTTTGAAACCACAAAGCCCATTCCCAGTGACACACCTCTTCCAATACAGCCAGATGTCCTAATGTTTCCAAAACAGTCCCGCTAACTTGGGACCAAGCAATCAAATATATGAGCTTATGAAAGCACTTCACATGCAAGCCACCACAGCATAGCTATTTGCTTTTTGGAATAATGGAACCTGGATAGGCTGCTTCTTCTGGGGGATAGTTTAACTTTTTTTTATCTGATCCTTCCCTGAGCGGTCAATAGAAAGGTTGGGCATGGGAAAGCAGAAAGGGAATATAATACAATGTTAATTGGGAATATTTATCTGCTGCTGAGGAAATCATGGCATTTACTAGTCACCAACATAAGCAAGTTGGTGGGGAGCTGCTTATTTTAAAGCATACTATATCTGGAATCCCATAAAGCTGTCCTTTTTTTTTTTTAAAAGAAAATTTATTCTTAATATAATGAAGGGAAAG
Organism: Peromyscus aztecus; assembly: GCA_902168405.1. Lineage (NCBI taxonomy): Eukaryota > Metazoa > Chordata > Mammalia > Rodentia > Cricetidae > Peromyscus > Peromyscus aztecus. The sequence continues at coordinate 34,270 of CABHPQ010172687.1, read as the reverse complement.
TAGGATAGCTAGAGATTGTCATAGTGATGATAATCTGGGAGACACTGGTAGGGTCTGTGTAACTGCCAAGTATCAACTCTGGAATTGCAAAATCACAAAGCCAGATATAGAAACAATTGTGGGCAGGCTCTTTGTGGTGGTGCTTTTGAGGATACTGGGATAAAGTACATCAGAGAGGTCAGCTGGTGCTCACACTCAGAACAGCATCAGCATTCAGATCAGCAAGGAACTCAGTGTAACCTTCTGTCATGCTTTCGTGCTGTATTTTGTTCTCAAACCCAAATATTGAGTTGCGTTCATTGAGTTGTTACATGAACCTCATCTGCAAACATAAGTATTGCTATCTCTGTCATAAAGATGCCTGAGATAGGGAAACATTATAATCCAGGAAGAGAAGACACAACACAGTAACCTAGTTCAACTCATTTCCAAGGCTTGTGTTTCATGATAAAGACCAAAAAACAAAGAGAATTCTTCCTTAATAGAAAGTAGGACTTTCAGAGTTAAATTTCAAATTCCATCTGTCTTTGAGATCTGCACTGGCAGTCACTCTACTGCACAATCTCTTTCAGAACGCTTTGTTTAGGAGCTCAAAGTGCCAGCATATAGAAATCAGTAAGGGCTGGGTAAACAGCAAAGAACTGAGAGACAAAAAAGAGTCACACAAAAATGGTCAGGGAAGAACAAACAGTGTTGAGAAGCCAAGCAGGGAAGCAGAGAATAAAACACTCAATAGTTATGACAACGAATTCACTTTAACAAGCTTGTTTTCCATTCTTTCCCCCTAGCTGATCTGCTGACAATCTCATTCCAAGTAAATTCTCTTGTGTCATACATCTCTGTTTTTCTGTCTCATTTTCTCTCACCTATTTTATTTCCATTCCATTAAACACTGCCTCCTCTTCCTTCCTGACCACCTCATTTTTTGCCTGGTGTCAGGATACTCCCCAAGTGGAAGACTCTTTCAGACAGTGCAGTCTTTTCCGTTATTGGGTCACTAATAGCTTTCTTTTGATCTATTGGTCATCCAGGGGCCAAAGCATGCTTTACTCTGGGGAAGGAACCACTGTAGATGGCATCAGGGGAAAGAGATATATAGAAAGGAAAAGGAAAAAAAAGAAAATGTAGTTAGAAGTCAGAGGATGATAGGAAGGAAGCAATAAAGCAATTGTCAACCCAAAATGGAAGGTGCAAAAGAACATGCACAACAAATTAATAGGAGAGGGGAGATGATATTAAAAAAAAAAGTTGAAGAGGAGAGATGCAGGGGAGAAAACAAACCTGATACACAGGAAAATATACTAAATGAAGGGGATAAGAGAGGAGAGAAATACAGCTAGGTCATGTGGACTTAACAATGAAACAAAGACATCAGACTTGTTGAAAGGGCTGTGATAGACATAGATGGCCAGTACACACACACACACACACACACATACACACACACACAGAGAGAGAGAGAGAGAGAGAGAGAGAGCCAGAGCCAGCAGGAAGTAGATAAAAGTAAGCAAAGCAAGATTGAAAGACATTCTTAGACAAAATGTACAGGCTATTTATTTTCAAGCCCGTCTCCCGCCACCTTGTCTCTACAAACACACCATTTCATTTAACAACAAATGAGTGCATTAAAATAGCTGAAAAAACAAGCAAGGCCATAGCTCTGTGTATGCTGGGGATATTATTTGGTGGATGATGTCTCTCAGGAGGCCCCAAGTTTTCATCTACGCTTTCAGAACTATGCAAACATCATCACAGAAGCTAATAGGAACTGAAAATGGACTAGGTGTTCACACTGTGCTTAGCACATTGTGCATATTGGGATTCTCACCAGTAAATCCATGATGGAGTTACTATTAATACATTTGCCTGGTAGACAAGGATTTGGAAGGTTAGAAGGGACAGAATAGAAAAGAAAAAAAAAAGCCTAAATTTGCACAGGTTTTGATTCTAAACTCTGCATCTGACAGTCCAAGTCCATGCTTTTAATACTGATTTCTACAATGCAAGCACATTGCCTGGGAGCAGAGTTCCTAACTGGACAAATTCCAACAGTGACTGAGGATGATTGTTTATGAAGCACATTGCATTTTGTGGTCAGGAAATAATATAAATAAATAAAACAGAATCCTGGTTTCCAAGAGGGTGATGTGGTAGAGGTTGGGGAAAAGATAAAGAAATGTATATGTTGATGCAGAAAAACACAACTCTCAATTAAAAAGCGAATAGAGACACATTACTCTAGCACCATTTATGACTGAGTATGGTATAGCAACATGGATTCAGATTGTCCTGAAAGACATGCTTCATTGTAGAAGGGGTTAGATAACATTTTATTGGTCACAGATTAAAGTAATGAATCAAAGCATTTGCAAATAAATCAGTGGCAATCACAGACAATGTTTTACAGCTAAGAAGAAAATACAAGGTTTCAGGCATACCTGATGGCCTTCTAAGGTACATCATTGCTGCATCGTAGCTGTTTGCTAGGAATATATTGTAATAGTTTTGATAGTGCAGGCTGTTGTATAGCTCTCAAAGGGAATAAAGAAATGGCTAAGCATAATCTGGCTTTGGTCTGCAACACTTTAACTCTCCATAATAATAACAAAGTCCAGTCATTCCCTCCTGTATATTCTCTAACACAAGGGTAGCTTTCTTTTGTTTGTTTGTTTGTTTGTCTTTTTTCTTGAGAACTTCAATTTAAATCTGCTCCACAGTGAATAGGAATCATACCTTGCTGGCATAACAAAATAAATGTTTCAGAGATTTAGCCTAGCTCTTTATAAAATAAGGGATAGATGTCCTTAGCAAACATTTCTTTAAAAAGTATATAAAAAAAAAGCACACTTTAGGCTGTAGGGAAATCATGGATTCATCACACTTACTAAACTTTTTGATATAGCACCAAAATCATAGGTATTACATGAACAAATAAAAATACAGGTGTCACACAATAAGTCTTGTGTGAAGGACAATAAAATTGGAATTTTATGTAATTGTTCACACTTGACAAAATAGTCTTATCTTGCAGTTTTTTTCATCATTTGTAGTAAACAAATGTCCTTTGGACAAGGCATGTCCCTTAAATCATGTACTCACTGAAGCTTTGGTTACCTGCATAAGACTAGCACAAGACCGAGGCCTTCAACACTTCATCATGGTTGGGAGAGGGTACAATGTAGTCTACTCATCATGCAGACAATATTAGAGGTCGAGAGTTGTTTTGAGGGCAAGATTGCCATTTCTTCATGTGTATATCTACTGGCAAGTTCACCATAGTCCAATAGATAACCTCCAACGCATTTCAAGCAAGGAACTCAAAACTCAGTGTGACAAACATGAAGAGGACTTGAAAGCAGGAGAAGTGTTGAGAAGTGTTATAGCAGAAAAATGAGAAGATTAAGAAAGGAAACTGGGGCCGGGTGGTGGTGGCGCACGCCTTTAATCCTAGCACTTGGGAGGCAGAGGCAGACGAATCTCTGTGAGTTCGAGGCCAGCCTGGTCTACAAAGTGAGTTCCAGGAAAGGCGCAAAGCTACACAGAGAAACCCTGTCTTGAAAAACCAAACAAAAAAAACAAAAACAAAAAAAAAAAAAGAAAGGAAACTGGGAATGGTAAAAATGACCAAAAATAACTAAAGAGGCATGTAAAGAAAATGAAGCAAAAATCATATTTTAATTTCCATAGGTGTTGGGCCTTATTTAGTCTAAGAGTTGTAGCCAACTTTGCATAAAAATTAGCAAAAGTTGCCCATGGCTATTTATCCCTGTGCTTTTTCCAATCTTGGTTTCAATATCTCTTACTCATATAATCCCTATAAAAATATATACTAAAAAAATGAGCAAATGTATTCTCCATAGAAAGAAGCATGCTCAAAATTAGAGTGGCATGAAAGAATTTGAGGTTGTCTGATAATTTCTCTTGCCTGCCATAAGTGCTAGTTATGGAAGAGGTCAAGGAGAGGATTAAGACTAGAGATGTGTATAGGGGCTAGATTATGAACCGTGTGATTTCTAGACACGGACTGCGTTTTATGACATTGTGTGTGTGTGGAGGGGGGCTTAAGGTAACTTTTAAAGAGGATTTACCACATCCCCATTCAAATTTAGGCATTTGTTTTGTAGCAATTTCATCCTAATTGAAATATTCCCTCTGTTGCAGAAGTTTCTCCAGTCCCACCTGGCCTCAAGGTACCATAGCAACTTATAAAATAATCACTCAGAGGCTTATATTAATTACCAACTGTATGGCAATCTTTTTGCTAGCTAGCTCTTTCATCTTAAATTAACCATTTCTGTTTATCTATGTATCGCCACATGTTCTGTGGTTTTACCTGCGTCCCATTACATGTTGCTCCTTGGATGGTGGTTTGGCATCTCTCATTACTCTTCTTTCTCATTTCACTGTCTCTCCTGGATTTTCCTACCTGGCTCCATCCTGCACTGCCACAGGCCAATGGAGCTTTATCTATCAACCAATCAGAGCAACACATATTCACAGCATACAGAAAGACATCTCACAACATCCCTCCTGGAATGAGAAGGGAGATTTATGACACCCAGGAAGTAAACAACTCAGAAGTCTCAGAAAACTCTCAAAACAGTTATGATAAACAAGGCTACACTCCAGTATTACAGAAACTGTAAATACTCCTGAATTAGCAGACACTATGACCCACTTACCTGTTTTCAAGTCATGCAGAGTTTTCCAGAGATGCAGTTTTCACAAGTCATCATTCAGAGTAAAGTGAAATTTCAGTGATGCAGCTGCATTTGAAAAGTCCATGCTCCTATTACGTAGGACTTCTCTTTCTTCTCTACCTAAATAAGTAGGTATTTGTTCACACCTCCTCAGGAAAAGCCTTGTACAGTAGTATTATAAAAATGAAGAGGAAGAGCAGAAGCTCTTGAAACAGTTTCAGTGCATGCCACAACCAAAGAAGAAACAACCAACATGGAAACAGGGAAATGCTGACCATTTAAGAATGGTATTTGACTTGGTTTAGCTACTGAATAATCCAAGGAAAAACAGCAGCAACACCACCACCAACAAAAAAATGTAGGACTCAAACTAGGCCTGTAAAGTTGGCCTATAACCCCTGATACACTACAACAGTGGTTCTCAACTGTCTTAGTTAGAGCTCTATTCCTGTGAAGATACACCATTACCCTGGCTGCTCTTATAAAGAAAACATTTAAGTGAGGGTGGTTTGCTTACAGTTTCAGAGGTTCAGTCCATTATGATCATGAAGGGTAACAAGACAGCATGTAGGCCAACATGGTACAGGAGCTGAGAGTGCTACATCTTAAAGGCAACAGGAAGTCATTGACTCACTAGGTGGTATCCTGAGCATAAGAAACCTCAAAGCCTGCCCCACAGTGACACACTTCCTCTAACAAGGTCATACCAGCTCCAACAAAGCCACACCTCCTAATAAAGCCACTCTGTATGAGATTATTGGCATCAAATACATTCAAACTACCACATTCCAATCCCTGGCCCCCATAAACTTTTAATAATATAATAATGCAAAATTCATTTAGTTCAATTTCAAAAGTCCCCATAGTCTATCACAGTCTCACCAATGGCTAAATTCCAAACTTCAAAGTCTCTTATGGGATTCATGTAATCTCTTAACTATAGTCCCCTATAAAGTCAAAATAAAAAATCAGATCATATACTTCCAACATATAATGGCATCGGATATACATTACCATTCCAAAACAAAGGGAAGGGAGCATAGTTCAGAAATACTGTACCAAAGCAAGACCAAAAATCAATTGGAAAAACTCCAAACTGCATCACCACATCTGTTGTCAAAATGTTCTTCAGGTCTTCAATTCAATTCAGATTTGTTGACTGCAGCAGGCTTCTTTCTCTTCACTCCCTATTAGCAGGTATCCCAGGACTTTGGCATCTCTAAAATCTTGGGTAATTACAAAATTCCAACCACCCAGTGGCTGGGATCACTCATAATCTTCTGGATTCCTCCAAAGGGCTTATGTAGTTTCTCCCACTCTGCCCTTTCCAGTATACAGAGCTCATCTTCTTAGGCTCCAGATGGCTCTACTCCACTGCTACTGCTGTTCTTGGTGTTCATCCCATGATAATGGCATCTCTAAAACATTGGAGTCAGGGGTGCATTTTCATCAATAGCCTCTCATAGGCTCCCTTCACAGTGCCAAGCTTCAGCTGCTCTCCATGACCCCTTCATGCCTTCAAAATCAGTACCACCTGGGTGATGCTTACACATTACCAAATCTAGCTGACAGCACTAGGTAAAACCTTGGCCTCTTTTGGAACATAGCTTCTCTGTGCTCTCACTTCTCAGAAGATTTCACCTCAGTGATGCTGGTCTCTTCTTAATCACTGCTAATTTCTTAGCTCCAGTTGACTTGCATCAAGTATCTCAGCAAAGTAAAATTTTACTTTTGTAGTTTTGGTATCTTGTCAATCACAGCTGACTCTTTGGCCCCAGCTAACCAGAAGCATAGGATCTTAATTCTTTTCTTCTATCCTTAACTCCAAAACCAGAACCACATGGCCAAAGCTGCCAAGTTCTGCTGCTTGCTGGGACTGAAACATGGTGTCCTTGTTTAATTACATCTTCACCAGCTATCTGTGTTTCACTGCCTAAGTTTGGCTGTTCTGAAACTTGCTCTGTAGACAAGGCTGGACTTGAACTCACAGAGATTTGCCAGTCTCTGCCTGCCTCTGCCAAGGGAGTGCTTGGATTAAAGGCATGTGTCATCATCACCTGAGGTCACCACTCCTTTTATTCTATTTCTTTTCTTTCATGTTTTTTTTTTTTTCGTTTTTCAAGACAGGGCTTCTTCATGTAGTTTTGGTGCCTGTCCTGGATCTTGCTCTGTAGACCAGGCTGGCCTGGAACTCACAGAGATCTGCCTGGCTCTGCCTCCCAAGTGCTGGGATTAAAGCAGGCATGAGCCACTGCTGCCTGGCTATTCCATATCTTAATATGATTAAATAAATAATCATATTTGAATAGAGGATTTAGCAACATTCAACTTTCTGGTGCTTTTTTCTGCTCAAAATGTGCTTTTTGTAATTTAGCATGCTCAGCTTGCTACTTTTCATTATAAATCTTCATTAGAGTTATCTCTAATATCCACATGACAAGGTCTATACTAGGCTGATTTGAGATTTCTTCTGCCAACAAAAATCAATCCAAAACTCCTCACTTTAGCCTCAGGAAGACTCTTTGGACAACAACAAAAAGCAGCCACATTCTTCACCGAAATATCACAAGAATGATTTCTAGGCAACGTAGTAGAATTCTCTGAAACTTCTTGAGTGAGCCTCTTCAGTTCAAGTAACTTTTAGCACTCCCTTCTTCCATGGTGCTCCTAGTATGCCTCATTAAGCAGTGCTTAAAGCATTTTATTGCTTTCCTATCCCAAAGTACCAAAGTCCATATTACTCCAAACAAAAGCATGGTCAGGCCTATCATAGCAATACCCCAGTCCCTGGTACCAATGTCTGTCTTAGTGAGGTTTCTATTGCTGTGAAGAGACACTATGACCACAGCAACTTTTATAAAGAAATCATTTAATTGAGGATGGCTCCCTTACAGTTCAGAGGTTCAGTCCATTACGATAATGAAGGGGAGCACAGTATCCTGCAGGCTGGCAGGGTGAGGGAGCAGAGCGTGCTATATCTTGCAGGTAACATTAAGTCAACTGACTCACTGGGCAGTAAGTATCCTGAGCAAAAGAAACTTCAAAGTCTAGGCCCACAGTGACACACTTCTTCTAAAAAGGCCATACCCACTCCAACAAAGTCATACCTAATAATGTCACTCTCTATGATCTTATGGTGGCCAAGTACAACTACCACATCAACATTCTTACTGTTGCAATCCCTTAATAAAATTCCTTGTGTTATAGTGACCACAATCATAAAATTAATCACATTGCTACAATATAACTGTAATTTTGCTACTGATATGAATCAGAATGTAAATATCAGATATGCAGGATATGTAATATGTGACCCCTCCCTAGAGGGGTTGCAACCCACAGATTAGCCACTTCTCTAAAAGCTAAAAGATCCAAACTCATATAAACAACTAGCCTAGAAGAAAAATCCTCAGTGCATTAGCAAACACAATTCCAAATAGCTTTTTATTTGGCTCACAAACCTTTTCCATACAGAGATTATGGAAGAAAAACAGTCAACATTTGTGTCCATTGAATAAAACAAACCTTGATCCTTCTCACAACCTTAGGTTCAAATTCCAGGAAAATGCTCCAAGCTCTTAAATAACTAAGTTCTATGTCTCCCTTTACAAAGACACTGTAGGCAGAAGTTTCTGTTCTGCTTAATACCCAGCAGGTGTTTCCCAAATTACCACACAGAAGCTTATAGTAATTATAACTGCTCTGTCATTAGCTCAGGCTCACTACTGACTAGCTCTTACATTTAAATTAACCCATAATTCTTATCTATGTTTAGTCACATGGCTTGGTATCTTTTCTCAATTCAGCATTCTCATCTTGCTTGCTCTGTGGCTGGCTGGTGACTACTGACTCTGCTCTTCCTCTTCCCAGCATTCTTAGTTTGCTGCTCCACCTTTACTTCCTTCCTGGCTACTGACAAATCAGTGTTTTATTAAACCAATTTGTGTGACAAATCTTTAAAATGTACAAGAGCATTATCTTACAACAAGACATAAAGAGTTGACAGCCTGCCTAGACAAGAGTAATTCGAAGTCAACATGGTCAAATTAATGAAGTTAGCAAGTAACAACTATGTGCATATACATGGGCAAAGCCAAAATAGAAAACTGCTGTGGGATGTTCTGTATGGCAAATGTGTTGCTAATAAAACACTGATTGGCCAGTGGCTAGGCAGGAAGTATAGGCGGGACTAACAGAGAGAATTAAAAGAACAGGAAGGCGGAGGGAGTCTCTGCCAGCCACTGCCAGGACAAGCAGCTTGTAAAGATGCCGGTAAGCCACAAGCCATGTGGCAAGGTATAGATTTATGTAAATGGATTAATTTAAGCTATAAGGACAGTTAGCAAGAAGCCTGCCACGGCCATACAGTTTGTAAGCAATATAAGTCTCTGTGTTTACTTGGTTGGGTTTGAGCAGCTGTGAGACTGTCAGGTGAGAGAGATTTATCCTGACCGTGGGCCAGGCAGGAAAACTTAAGCCACAGAAAACCAGTGTGCAAAGTTTAGTCCTGGGCTGCTTGGAGCTGGGAGATTTATTGAATGATACTTCTTTCTCCATGATAGGCAGAGTTGAACTTGTAAACTGCTTCAGAAGTTTTGGTAAAACTGAGAATCAGCTGCCTGCACTGAGGGCAAATGCAGAAATTCATTGGTACATTTTCCTTTTCTTTCTCTGACTCATCTAGCTGATGACTCAATCTGCTATCACTCCTTGGAATTCTACCTGTGCAAAAATCTCTTTTCCAGGCTCTAGGGAGAGTATAAATAAGGACATAAGATTGGCTATAGAAACTTATGCTTTGCTTAGATAATTTGGAAATACATGTTTCTTTTCATCACAAAGCTTCCATAGTAATTGAAGTTTTTCCCACTGTGTGATTGACTAATTTTAAAACCTCAGAGTGCTCTTTAAGGGACATCTAATCCTTACCTCTTGTATTTATCCTCCCACATTCCATAGGCAACCCTGGAATTACATGGTCCTACCTAGAAATAAGGAGGATGTAGAAACAGCCCCTGCTGTGTAGGCTTTACTTAGTGCAACTCTAAATTATAAAAGATGAACCATGTATTGTGGTGAACAGCTAGAACTTTCTACTTCAACAATGAAACTACAAAATTTGAGAAATAATAATGAAAGAATGATGAATTCACTTATCTCCCAATTATTTAGAGTCAGCCACTCTTATTTCTATCTAAACTTGTTTCAACCAACCCAGTATTGTTATTCATAGATTTAGAAGTCCTACAGTAATGATAGGTTTATATCCTTCTGAGTTCATTTGTTTTTTCTTTTTTTGTTTTGTTTTGTTTTGTTTTTAACCTATTCCTCATTTCACTTATATTTCTCTTGAGATGTTTGGAATGCTGAATTAGAGAAGGCTATTCATGTGCAAATAGAGAGAAACTTCAATATACTCAAATGTGACTTGCAGTCTCCAGAGAAGATAAACCTTGGCACAAATAAAACTAGTGTTCTAGTACATAAACTCATGATGACTCAGGTGAGCTGCTGTATGGCTGCCAAAAACTGTACCCTAACCTCAGTCATATAATTGACTTTATATTTTGTCTTTTGAAAGTCTACTGAAAATACTACCTTTGACATTTAGTGTTACAGAAACAAAAATAAATTCTAATTTAATGAAGTTGCCATTTGTTATTTCTCTGGTTCAAGGTTTGTAATGTGACTCTATGGAGAATAATAAGGAAAAATGGGAAGCTGCAGTAATATTCTCACTTGTATACAGTGGTGTCCCCCTGAAGTCAAACATTCAAGCACACAAGGGATTTATGGGAAGTCATGGGATTTATCTTACATGCAGTCAAGGATGAGATAAAGGAAAACCTGTCTATAATGAGAAATGTTCCAATTCCCAAGGATGAATACACTATTCTGCTTGCAGTAAGAATTCTTTATTTAGACATTAATATTTTTTCTCATTGGATTGCATATCAAACTCAAGCAGAGCAAACTCAACTCTAGGGGTTTTGTGATAGCTATCCTATTTACACTAAAGTTATTATGCAAACAAATGTTCAAAATCATACTGTGAGCCCATGGCCCTGAAGACACATTCCACCATTGTTCTACCACAACACATAAAGTACCATGAGAATTCCAAGGTGAAAATTGTGACATCCATTAGTGACACAAATAATGCAAAAATATTATCAGGATACTTCCTAAGGAAGACTGAACTTACTTTATAATGCTTCAGAGTACATATAATGCATAGTTCCTTGAGCAGATGATTAAGAACTTGCTCTAGAGTTGCATTGACTCTATTGAACCCTTTACTAACCTTGGCAGAGTTCTGCATAACCTTCAAAGAGATTATAGCAACAGGAATTCACACTGAAATGTTATGAGACATGCATGTACCAAAGCATAAAATTTATATACTTATTTTGTGTGTGTGTCTGGACTATATGTTTGTATAGTGTGTGTGTGTATGTGCTATATGTGGTCATATGTATATGTATGTGTAGGTGCTCATATCTGTGGTTGCATCAGAGGATAGAAGATATCAATTATCATGTTTTATGATTCTCCATCTTATTCCATAAAACAGAAGATCTCACTGAACAAGGAGCTAGGTTGGTGACCAGCAAGTACCAGCAATCCTCCAATCTCTCTTGGTTGTGTCCATGCCCAGGCTTTCACATAATTCTGAGAATCTGAACACAAGTCCTCATGCCTGTACAGTAAGTATTCTTATAGACTGAACCATTTCTCCAGTCCCTGCAAAATGTTTTGCACAAAGTTTGTGCCATAACAAGAACCCCCAATGTCTTTTCCAAGTTTGAGTGCTAAATACATACTGGATGACATTTACAAAATTATTTCAATTCCTGAAACATCGGAGAATGCAACGTTTACTTTGGCAAATTTTGAAGGTTTTGACAAATAGTCTTAAAATGTACATAGAAAAATAAAAGTTTCCAAAGACCTAAGTCATTTTTTCAAAAGATAAGCAAAGAAGTACAACTGTTCCTATCAGTCATGAAGACAAAATTACAGTAATAAAAAGTGATGCATTTAAACACCAGTGGACACATAGACTAATGGGTGGGAGAGGATTTAAAGACTCTTAAAAAGAGGATAAAGATTTAAGAACTTGAAGTATTTCTAAATGGCACGTTAGAATGACATTAAGGTGGAAGTCGGAAAATAACACTAAACTCTGGGCCAGGAGAATGTATAATATATATATATATATATATATATATATATATATATATATATATATAACATATATGCAATAAAATGATAGCTTTCAAAATCAGGGGTTTATAACCTTGTGTTAGACAGATTCTTTTTATAAACTGTAAAGTCTTAGAAAAAGTAAACATTATTTCTTTTCATTAGCAATGACATCATAGACAAAGCTAACAGATGAATCATATTTTGTAGGTGCCATTTGCAAGGACAAAATATGATTATCAAACATTTCAATTTTAAAGGAATTATGTCAGCAAAGCAGCAGACTAGATGTCCCAGCATTCATCTCCTGCCACCTTAAACAACAGGGTGAAGGGAGAACTGAATTCCAATGGAGGTATGGCCTCCAAGGTACAGTAAAGCAGTAGCAGAAAGTGAATGATTCAGAGGAGCCAACATAACCCAGAGGAAAAGACCAGAAACACTGGATGAAGCACATTATTCCTCACTTGAAAACATCTCAAAGTCACAAGGAATCTTCTCGGAGGGATGACTTCTCAAAGGTAAAAGAGGATGAAGAAAATATACGCATGATTTTTCTCATTCAAATTTACAAGGCCTGAAACACTGAGGATGTCTAAAGTGTTTGCCAATGCTGAGCCCATCTGAGATATCTGCTCGAGTTCATACTTGCACTTGTCCGAGATGAACAGGCAACACTTTGCCCCCTGTTCTTCATGATCACAGTTGTTATACTGCTCCTTCTTACCAGAAACCAAGGTTTCTTCTTTGATGTGCCTTGAACTAAGTAGCTTCTGTCTGGATCATTCCAGGGAACATGCTGTTGCTATCTCCCTCTGCTGTGTTCTAGGAATATACAGTGTATTGATTTATAGTTCTGACTTGCTACTAACCCTTGTTCCCCAGAGTTAATCTGATACAGAGAATTTTCATGCCCAGATCCTAGGATGTTATACCCCTCACTTAGGATCTGCATTTGTGGGACCTATAATTCTAGGCCAGTTGTCAGGACCTAATGTGTTGTGACACATCACTTTAACAGAGACAATAATTTCCCCTTCACTCAGGAATCAAGACGTAGTTTCAGCCACTTCTCCTAGGGCTGCACTACTAGAATATGTCCAGTGTGATAAAAATCGCCTCTGAGATCAATGAATGCATCCTTCTGTCTCACTCAATGGGTCCATAGTTAAGGATTCACCTGCCATAATTGGATCTCAGAATTCCAACACCACAGCCAATAGGGAAGACACTTCCTGGTACCTGCTTATATTAGAGCTGATGATTGGATATATTTTCAGATCAAGATTCCTTCAGTTAAAATTATTTCTAGATCACAACCCAACAGTCCTCTCTGCTACTACCAATGCCATAGGCACAAATAGTCTTGATTTCTCAGAGAACGACAGTGATTTTTATGGATATTATAATGTAGTGATTCCCAAAACAGCCACTATACCTCATTCAACCAGTGATGTTATTTATATAAATAGGAAAAGATATATATTTTCTTTGAAGGCAGTCTTTATTAATCTGGTAAAAATGACTTCAGTACCAAATAATTAGACATCATAGCAAGGCAAGCAGAAACAAGAAAAATACCACATCAAAGAAATACAGGATTTAATAAATGGTCCCCAAAGTGTACATAAATATATTGTATGAAAAGGAGTGAAACCATCAGCAAGATGCAAATGAAAACATAGATAACACAACTAGATAAAGAAAAAGATAGATGATTAAAATAAGAAATACTAAGAAAACAAATCAGGATAAATAAACAAATAGTAATCCTATACTGGAAGAAGGTAATTATTGAAATTTAAGAATGCAGTAGTCAAGCATAAATAGTAAACATAATCAAACAGAAAAATGGTAATTATAAAGATGTATATTTTGAAATTCTTCAGTCAAAGATAGAAAAAAGTAATAAGCAAGGAAAAGTGTCCCAAAATGGGGCAAAAGATTGAGAGAAAGCCCATGTTCCCACAGTTAAAAGTCCCACAAGAACACCACACTATACAACCATAACATATATGCAGAGGACATAACTGAGATCTTTACAGGCTCCCTGACTGAGTCTCTGTGAGCCCCTATGGACACCGGTTAGTTGATTCTGTGGGCTGTGTTATTATGGTGTCCTTAACTGGTTGATATCTCTTGAAGACCTGCTCTTTTCTGAAGGGAAATGGAGGAGGAGTGGATCTGGAGGAGATAGGAGGTAGTGCGGGAGGGACTGGGAGGAAAAAAAAGGAGGGAAAACTACTATCAGGATGAAATATATGAGAGAGGAATAAATTTAAAAAAAAGAAAAGTAATAGGGGAAGCAAAGCTTATGAAGGTTAACTGGACAGAATGAAGCAAAATAATATGTGTATTATGAAAGCAGGTGAAAAGTGATTAACACATCCCTGTTCAAGCATTGAGTATAGGAAGTATCAAAAAGTTTAAAAAACATGTGTATCTGGGCCAAATAAAATTGGAAACACAGCTTATTAACAAAAACTTGTTAGATACAACAAAGCATTTCTAAGAGGGGAACTTTAATAACAAATACCTAAATTAAGAAGATGCAAAATTAGAAATTAACACCCTAATTTTGCAACTTAAGGTGTTAGAAAAAGAATGCTCTAACCCTAAAGTTAGAAAAATGAAGGAAATAACATGATAAGGTCATAAACAACGGAAATAGAAATGAGAAAAGCAATAGGAAGGAGCAACAAAGGGATGATTATGTTTGAAAAATAAACAAAATTGGCAAGCTCTTATGTAGAGTAATAATACAAGAAAAGACTCAAATAAATAAAATCAGAAATGAAAGATGCCTTAGATAAGATTCCACAGAAGGGCAAAGACTCATATGAGACTTCTTGGAAGAATAATGTACCAGAAAATTGGATAACGCAGAAGAAATAGACAAAGCAAGAAACAACTCCTGCAAAGACTACACCATGATTAAACATAAAATCTGAACAGTATAGTAACAAGACAGAATAAGACTCAGAAAAATTTCCCAGTAGGTGAAAGCCCAGCAACAGTGGACTTTTAGGGATGAATCTTTTAAACATTTAAAGAAAAATGAATAACAATACTCTGTTCTATCAAGATAAATATGCTAGAATTACTCCCAAAGGCAATGGCAGGGAGCAAGGGACTACTCCAAACCATTCTGAGCAGGGTCTTGTTTTGGTCTTAGAAAAAAAAATATGATTAGGCACTATTTAAGGATCTTCTGTGCAGGAGGTGTGGGCTGCAGCATGTTTTGCTGGTAGGAAATGGGCAGGCAATGTCTTACTACGTATTTCTGCAACAAGAAAGTCAGGTGATAGCCCTGCTTGAAATGTTTCAGAATTGTGATTGGTACAGGAATATTGGTAGTGTGCAGACATGTGCTTTACATTTCACAGGTTTAGGAAACCCTTTAAGGCAATTAGCCCTGACCTAGAATACTCTCCTATGGTGATATTTTATTTGTACTGAAATGTGATTTTATTTGTATGTTAATAAATAAAGTTGCCTGGGGGTCAGAGCTAATAGCAAGCCATAGCAGAGCCGGGCGTTGGTGGCACACGCCTTTAATCCCAGCTCTTGGGAGGCAGAGCTAGGTGGATCTCTGTGTGTTCAAGGATACAGCCAGCATGAAGACACATGCCTTTAATCTCAATGCCAACCATAGAAGACCTGGAGGTCTGTACAGACGGGCAGTGATGAGGAGGTCATGTGGTTGGGTTTACAACCAATGAGAAGGCAGAACAGAAAGTCTATGTAAAGACAAACACACAGAAAGTAGGTCTCTCTTGGCTGAAGAGGATAGCTGCAACAGTGAAGGGTAAGGCTCTTAGCTCTGACCTCTTGGGCTTTCATCTTTGCATTGGCTCTGTGTTTCTTATTTAATAAGAGGGTTACTTCTACACTCTCCCATTTCAAGGTTTAAGGTTCAAAGTAATATATACAGCATCCAAGTCCCAGAGAGTTCCTATGTGTTTTATCCAGCAAATTAATGTTAAAGTCTGTCACCAAAATCTTCCTAAAGATTAAAGATTAAAAAAAAAATTCTAAACTCACTTTATGAGGCCAACATTACCTGGAAACCAAAATTAAGTAAAAATATTTTAAGTGAGAACAGAAAACATGAATTTAAACTCCTGAAAAATATAAAAATTCCTAAAATGTTATTAATGGCTCTATAATAGCATTTTAAATAATCATACACCATAATTATGTAGGATTCACCCCAGGGTTGTAGTGCACACTTCTACTTATACAAAATAATTACTCATACACACTGATAGAATGAAAGCCAAAGTATTATGAGCATCTCAAAAGACACTCAACTTTAGACCAATAGCTGTGGAGCCTCCCTGGGACTGGACTAGGCCATCTTCATAAATGAGACAGCTGTGTAGCTTGTTATGTTTAAGGGGCCCTCTGGTAGTAGGATCAGGATCCATTTCTGGTGCATGACTTGGCTTTTTGTAGCCCACTACCTATGGTGGGACACCTTGCACAGCCTATATGCAGGGGGAGGGACATGGACCTGCTTCAACTGAATGTACCAGGTTCTGATGACTCTACATGGGAGGCCTTACCTTTTTGGAGGAGGGAATAGGGGACAGGTTGGGGAGAGAAGGCTGGGAGGTGGGAGGATGGAAGAGGAGAGTCTCTGATTGGTATGTAAAATGAATAAAAAATTCTTAATAATAATAATAATACGAAGAAAAAGACACAGAGAAGATGTAAGCATAGTTTTTAGGTAAGAAAGGGGGACAAATGACATACAAGTCATAAATATAAGACCTTCTGCCTCTGTATGCTGAGGTCTTATATGTAGAGAGCCAAAAATACATTGGAAATAAGACAATTTAATTAAACTTATAAAGTAGAAATCAACAAAAATTTACTTTGTATAAATACACTAAAAATATATCTTTCAAAAATAAAATTATTTGATAAAATCACACTTAAAGTATCCTAAAAATGGATAAAATACTTAAGAACACATTAAACTTGAGAAGTTAAAGAAAGGCTTTTAGACTAAAATAATAAACACTGATAAATTTACAATAGCACAAAGGACATTGCATATCCCATGTCAATGAATCCAAATGGGTCAACTCTGTTAGAAATTTCCATAGAGTACAATGCAATCTACAGATTCAGTATTAACTGTTCAAAATTTCAATGACATTTTATATGAATAGAAAAACAGCTTTAAAATTCTATGAAATCACAGACTGCAAATTGGCACATCTATCCTCTGAACCACAAAGGTATAGATACCTGTTTACCTGATTTGAAATTACATTATAAGTTATCATAATGAAAATAATATGGTACTGGCATGTAAACAAACCCATAGACCAAAAAAAAAAAAAAACAGCCAGAAGAACCTAAAAATGAATGCACATATGTAAGGTCACCTAAGCTTGATATTGGTGCCAACAATAAACAAAATGGAAAATGAAATCTCTTCTATTAAAGTGTATGGGTAACTATCAACACACAAAGGAATAGAAACAGATATTCTGCCTCTACCAACACAAAATTAAAGAATTAAATGCAGCATCTAAATCCAAAGATGTCTAGACAAATGCATATATTAAATGATCTTTGGGAACTGAAAGTTTTCATCTCTCCCCATATTCCTCCAAATTTAGTCTGCCAGTTTTACCCCCAGCTCAACTGTAGAACACCTCTGCAGCCTCCTCTCTCCTACTGTCATCTCCAGTGGATCACACAGACCTCCCCCTCCAACCTTCCCAGACTCATCACTCAGACATGGAAAACTGGTAGCTCATCTGTAGACCTTCACCTCCCCTCCTCTCCTCCAAATCCAATTCCCCAGTCTCACTGCCATCTTGGTGGCATGCCCCCTGTAGTGAGTAGCCATTCCAGCTTTGGTCTGGAAGTTCCAACCCCCATTGAGGCTTTGGTAACTATCACGCCTACAAGGTGGGGCCAAGGGAGGGCCCTGAAGACCCAAGATGGGACACGCCATGCTTTCTTGTTTCCTGGACCTAGACAAGAGAGGTAGATCAAGGGGAGTTCTCCAGAGAACACTGCCGGACTGCGTTGTGTCTGTTCCAGAACCTGCCACCTACCTATCCCTTCATCTGTAAGTTACCCACTAAATAAATCTTCCTTTTAACTATGTGGAGTGGCCTTAATTATTTCACCAATATCACCTGCTGAGATTGCACTCTCCTCTTTGTTCCCATACATCCCAATGATTATGGAGGTCTCCTCCTCCAACTATCATCCCCACTCACCCTGTCATCCCAGCTCTCAACTCTAGCAGGGATTCTCCAGGAACCTGCCAGCTCACATGCCAGTGAAACAAATGGACAAGCAAAGCAGATAATTAAGCTTCAGACCTTCACTCTCCCTCCTTTCTTCCATGTGCATCCATCCCAGTCATATCCCAAGCTCTGTAGCAGACTACTTCTTGTGGTTTCTCCTCACTCTCAGCCCCCATTCCCAGGGACTAAGCAGCCCCTGGTGGAACAACCTGCTTTCCTCCTTCCAGTGTAGAAGAATAAATCTAATTTGTTTGGATTATAAGATAGCTTTCAAGATGGAGGCAGGCTAGTTTATCAAAAGAAGGAAATGCCTATCAAGGTACAGGAAGCACAGAGAATAGTAAATAGACTAGACTAGAAAAGATATTCCCCTCAGTACATAATAATCAAAACACTAAACATAAAGAACAACAACAACAAAAAATATTAAAAACTGCAATGGAAAAAGACCAAGTAATATATAAAGGTAGACATATTAGACTAACACCTGACTTCTCAATAGAGACTTTTAAAGCCAGATGGCATAGAGGGATGTTTTCCAGACTCTAAGAGACACACATGCCAGGCCCAACTATTATACCCAGCAAAATGTTCAATCACAGAATATGGAGAAAATAAGATATCCCACATTAAAGCTAAACTGAAGCAGTATCTGTCTACAAACCCAGCCCTACAGAAGGTGCTAGAAGGAAAATTCCAACTTAAAGTGGTTAACTACATCCAAGAAGACAGAGGGAATAAATAATCACAGACTAGCAAATTAAAAAGGGGGAAACACACACATACCATTACCACCAGCCACAACAAAATAATAGGAATCAATAAACACTGCTCACTGATCTCTCAGTGAGAGATCAGTATCAATGGTCTCAATTTGCAAATAAAAAGACACAGACTAACAAAGTGATTGTGAAAACTAGATCCATTCTTGTGCTGCATCCAACAAACACCATAATCTCAAGGATAGACATCACCTCAGGATGAAAGGATAGAAAAAGATATTCTAAGTAAAAGGACATCAGAGGCAAGATGGTGTGGCCATTTTAATAGCTGACAAAATATACTTCAAAGAAAAAATAATCAGAAGAGATAGGAAATGACACTACATACTCATCAAAGGAAAAAATCCACAAGAATATATTGTAATTTTTAGCATCTATGTATCAAACACAAGGACACCCGAGTTCAAAAAAGAAACCCTACCACAGCTTAAATAGCATATTTACCTTCATACACTGCTAGTGGGACATTTCAATACCACACCCTAGCCTAAAGACAGGAAACCCAGATAAAAACTAATCAAAAAATGCTGGAGTTAACAGACATTATAAGCCACATAGACTTAACAGATATTTATACAACTTTCACCCAAACACAAAATAATGTATCTCAGCACCTCATGGAACTCTCACCAAATCTAATCATATACAAGACACAAAGCAAGTCTCAAAAGATACAAAAAATGGAAATAACACTAAGCTGTTATCTGAGCACCAGATTAAAACTGGATATCAACACCAACAGAAACAACAGGAAGCTTATCAATCCAATGAGGCAGAACAGCTCACTACTGAATAAAAAGTGGATCAATACAGAAATTAAGAAAGAAATTAAGGACTTCTTATAGAATTGAATGGAAATGAATATACAACATACCAAAACTTACAGGGCACAATGAAGGTGCTTCTAAAATGAAAGTTCATGGCACTGAGTGCCTACATTCAAAAAAAAAAATTACAGAGATCTCATACTAGCAACTCAACAGCACAACTGAAAGATCTAGAACAAATATAAGAAATCACAGCCAAAAGAAAGAAATGGCAAGAAATAATCAAACTCAGAGCTGAAATCAAATAAAATATAAACAAACAAAAACAAATACAAAGAATCATTGAAACAAAGAGTTGTTTCTTTGAGAAAAATCAGTTAAACTGACATATCTTTCTCCAAATTAACTAAAAGGCAAAGAAAATAACCAAATGAATAAAATCAGAAATGAAAAGGAGAACATAACAACAGACACCAAGGAATATCCAGAGAATCATATCGGCATATTTTAAAAACCTGTACTCCACCAAACTTGAAAAATTAAAAGAAATGGATAATTTTCTACAAAATGCATGCAACTTACAAAAGTAAATCCATATCAGATAAACAATTTAAACAAATCCATGAAACCTAGTGAAATAGAAGCAGTAATTAAAATTCTCCCAACCAAAACAAATAAACAAAGAAGCCGAGGTTCATACTGTTATAAGAGAATTCTTTCAGACTTTCAAAGAAGAGTTAATGCCAATTAACTAGTCCACAAAAGAGAAAGAGAAGGGACATTGTCTAAAATTTTTTACAAGGCCATAGTAACCTTGATAGTCAATCCACATAGAGCCCCAACAAACAAAAAGAACTACAGGCCAATTTCTCTTATGACCATAGATGTAACAATTTTCAATAATACATGGCAACTGATTCTAAGAACAAATCAAAACAATCATCCACCATGATTAAATAGGCTTTATCGCAGAGATGTAGGTGTAGATTAACATACATAAATTAATAAATGTAGTCTACCATATAAAACAACCTGAAAGACAAAAAAACACATGATTATCTCATTAGATGCATGAAAAATTTGAAAAATTCAGTACCCTTTCAAGACAAAACTCCTGGAGGGATTAGGACTATAAGGTATATCCTTCATCATAATAAAGGTAGTTTACAGAACTTGCATAGCAAATATCAACTTAAATGGAGAGAAACCTCAAAGAAATTCCAGTAAAATACAAAATAGATGAGGTTGTCCACTCTCTCTATACCCATTCATTACAAATATATGTCTCACTTGGAAACTTAACTCAAGAAATATGACAACTGAAGGAGATAAAGGGAATACAAAAAGAAAGGAAAAATAGTTAAAGTATCTTTATTTGCAGATGATATGATAATATATATATAGGTGACTCTGTAAATTCCACATGAAAAGCCCTATAGCTAATCAACAGTTTCAGCAAAGGAGCTGGATACAGAATTAACTTATAGAATAAGTAGTATTTCTATAGAGAAAGAACCACAACTGAGAAAAAAAAATCAGGGAAATATTACTTTCAACAATAGCCAAAAATAATAAAATATTGTGGGGGTAAATCCTACCAAGCAAGTCAAGTACTTGTATGATAATAGCTTTAATTCACTGAAGAAAGAAATCAAAGATATTAGAAGATGGAAAGAACTCCCAGGCTCACTGGTAAGTTCGATTAAGATAGTAAAAATGCCCATCCTTCCAAAGGCAATCTACAAGTGCAATGCAATCTTCAACAAACTTCCAACACAAGTCTTCACAGTTCTTGAAAAGATTATTTTCAGCTTCATATGTAAACAAACACACACACAAACCCAAACAAGCAAATAACAACAACAAAACCCTTAGAATAGAAACAATCCTAAAATATGAAAAAATAGCTGGCGATATCACCATCCCTGATTTCAAGTTGCACTAGAGTTATAGTAATAAAAACAGCACGTATTGGCACAAAACAGACATGTTGATGAATGGAATTGAACTGAAGACTCACAAATAAATCTGCATAGATATGGACATTTGATTTTTTTTAAAGAAGCCAAAAAAAAAAAAAAAACCACTGGAAAAAGACTGCATCTTCAAAACATTTCTGGCAAAACTGAACAGCTACATGTAGAAGAAACCAAATAGAAACATACTTAACACCCTGCATAAAGACATCAATATAAAACCAGATACTCTGATTGAAGGGAAAGTGAAGAAGAGTCTTGAATTCATTGGCATAGGAAAATACTTTCTGATCAGTACACTGTTTAGCATAGGTACCAAGATCAAATATTAAGAAACGGGACATTGTGAATTGAAAAAAGTTGCCGGGCGTTGGTGGCGCACGCCTTTAATCCCAGCACTCGGGAGGCAGAGCCAGGCGGATCTCTGTGAGTTCGAGGCCAGCCTGGGCTACCAAGTGAGTTCCAGGAGAGGCGCAAAGCTACACAGAGAAACCCTGTCTCGAAAAACCAAAAAAAAAAAAAAAAAAAAAAAAAAAAAAAAAGAAAAAAGTTTCTGTACAGTAAAGAATACCATACTTTGGACAAAGTGGAAGCCTACAGAATGGGAAATTATTTATACCAATTACACATCTGATAGAGGGTTAATATCCAAAAATATACAAAGAATTCAAAAAACTAGATATCAAGAAAATAAATAAATGAATTTAAAAAAATGTGGTGCAATGCAAAAAGAGATTACTCAAAGGAGGAAACTTGAATGCCTGTCAAATGCTTAAAGAAATGTTCAATGTCCTTAGCCATCCTTAAAACACAAATCAGTGAAAGACTTGTATGACAAGAACTTTGAGTCCTTGAAGAAAGAAACTGAAGAAGATATCAGAAAATGGGAAGAACTCCCATGCTCATGGATAGGTAGGATTAACATAGTAAAAATAGCAATCTTACCAGAATCAGTCTACAGATTCAATGCATTTCCATCGAATTTCCAACACAATTATTCACAGACCTTGAAAGAGAAAATACTCAACTACATATGTAAAAAAAACACCTGATTTTTTTACAAAGAAGCCAAAAGTGTACAATGGAAAAAAGAAAGCATCTTCCACAAATGGTGTTAGCATAACTGGATGCCAACATGTAGAAGATTGCAAATAGATCCATATGTATCACCATGCACAAAACTCAAGTCCAAGTGGATAAAATACCTCAACATAAATCCAGCTACAGTGAACCTGATAGAAGAGAAAGTAGGAAGTAGCCTTGAACACATTGGCACAGGAGACCACTTCTTAAATACAACACCAGTAGCACAGACACTGAGAAAAACAATCAATAAATGAGACCTTCTGAAACTGGGAAGCTTCTGTAAGGCAAAGGACATGGTAAATAAGACAAAACAACAGCCCACAGAATGGGAAAAAATATTCACCAATCCTACATCTGACAGAGAGCTGATCTCCAAAATATATAATGAACTCAAGAAACTAGACACCAAAAAAAACAAATAATCCAATTAAAAATAGGCTACAGATCTAAACAGAATTCTCAACAGAAGAATCTCAAATGGTTGAAAGACTTTTAAGGAAGTTCTCAACATCCTTAGTCATCAGGAAGATGCAAATCAAAATGACTCTGAGATACCACCTTACACCTGTCAGAATGGTTAAGATCAAAAACACTGATGACAGCTTATGGTGGAGAGGATGTGGAGCAAGGCAAACACTCCTCTACTGTTAGTGGGAGTGCAAACATGTACAGCCACTTTGGAAATCAGTATGGCAACTTCTCAGAAAATTGGGAGTCAACCTACCTCAAGACCCAATGACACCACTCTTGGACATGTACCCAGAGGATGCTCAATCATACCACAAGGACATTTGCTCAACTATGTTCATAGCAGTATTATTTGTAATAGCCAGAATCTGGAAACAACCTAGATGCTCCTCAACCAAGAGTGGATAAGGGAAAATGTGGTATGTATACACAAGGTAGTATTACTCAGCTGTGAAAAACAATGACATCATTAAATTTGCAGGCAAATGGATAGAACTAGAAAATATTATCCTGAGTGAGGTAACCCAGACTCAGAAAAAGAAACATGGTATGTACTCACTCATAAGTGGATACTAGTTGTAAAGCAAAGGATAATGATACTAAAATCTACAGCTCCAGAGAAGCAAGGAAATAAGGAGGACCCTAAGAGGGACTCATAGATCATCTTTGGATGGGGAAACATGTGATCTCCTGAGTAAACTGGGGATAAGGGGGGCAATAGAGGAGAGGGAACAAGGGATGAGAACTTGAGGGAATGGGATGGTCAAGCTGGGGGAGGGATGAATTGGGAGAGCAATGAAAGAGATATCTTCATAGAAGGAGATTATGGTCATAAGGGAGAAACTGGGTGCTGGATAAGTTCCCTGGAATTCACAAGGACAACCCCATATTACACTACTAGTAATAGTGGAGAGAGTGCCTGATGTAGTCTACCCTGGTAATCAGATTGGTGAAAACCCTAACTGTCATCACAGAGCCTTCAACTAGTAGCTGATGGAAGCAGATGCAGAGATCTACAGCCATGCACCAGACCGAGCTCCAGGAGTCCAGGTGAAGAGGGGAAAGAGATTATATGAGCACGGGATGTCAAGATCCTGATTGGGAATTCTACATAGACAACTGAACCAAGCTCATAGGAACTCATGAACTTTAGACCAACAGCTGTGGAACCTCCATGTGACCAGACTAGGCTCTCTGCATGTGAATGACAGTAGTATAGCTTGGTCTGTTTGAGGGTATCCTAGCAGTGCGATCAAGATCTATACTTGGTAAATGAGCTGGCTTTCTGGAGCCCTTTACCTATGGTCATGTGCCTTGCTCACCCTTGATGCAGGGGCAGGAGCTTGGCCCTGCTTCAACTGAATGTACCATGCTTTCCTGACTCCCCATGGAAGGCTTTAACCTTTTTCATGGTGTGGTAGGGGAGAGGATGGGGGTGGGGATCAGGAAGAGGCATGAGAGGAGGAGCTGTGGTTGGTGTGTAAAATGAATAAAAAAAATTAAATAAAATAAAAAAGAAACAAATCAAAACTACTTTGAGATTTCATCTTATAAGCATCAGACTGTCTAAGGTTAATAAAATAAGTAACAGCTCATGCTGGTGTAGATGTCAAGTGAGGGAAAAATTCATTCATTGCAGGTGGGACTGCTAGCTTCTACAGGTGCTGTGGGATGTCCTGTATGCTGTAAATATATTTTGCTATGATTGATCGATAAATAAAATGCTGATTGGCCAGTAGCCAGGCAGGAAGGATAGTGTAGGCAGGACAAGGAAGAGGAGAATTCTGGGAGGTGGAAGGCTGAGGCAGGGAGATGCTGCCTGTCGCCACGAGGAGAAGCATGATGTAAGATACCAGTAAGCCACAAGCCACGTGACAAGGTATAGATTTGTAGAAATGGGTTAATTTAAGATATAAGAGCAGATAGCAAGCAGCTTGCCATGGCCATACAGTTTATAAGTAATATAAGTCTCTGTGTGTTTACTTGGGGGACATGAGTGAGAGAGATTTGTCCTGACCGTGGGCTAAGCAGGACCAGGAAAACTTCAGCTACATACAGGTACTATGAAAATCAGTGTTGCTTAAGTTTTCCTGCCTGGCCCATGGTCAGGATAAATCTCTTTCACCTGCCAGTCCCACAGCCGCTCAGACCCAACCAAGTAAACACAGAGACTTATATTGCTTACAAACTGTATGGCTGTGGCAGGCTTCTTGCTAACTGTCCTTACAGCTTAAATTAATCCATTTCTATAAATCTATACCTTGCCACATGGCTCGTGGCTTACCTGCATCTTTACATGCTGCTTGTCCTGGCGGTGGCTGGCAGAGCCTCCCTCTGCCTTACTGTTCTTTTTATTCTCCCTGTTAGTCCCGCCTACACTTCCTGCCTAGCCACAGGCCAATCAGTGTTTTATTAGCAACACATTTGCCGTACAGAATATCCCACAGCAAATCAGTGTGGTGATTCTTTAGGAATATGGGAACTGAACTACCTCAAGATCCACCTATATTACTTTTGAGCATATACCCAAAGGATGTTTTATCTTTCCACAGAGACACTTGTCCAACTATTTTCATTGTTACATAATAGCCAGAAATTGGAAACAATCTAAATGCCCCTTAACAGAGGAATGGATAAAGAAAATGTGATACATTTACAATGTGAAATATTACTCAGCCTTTTAAATGGGGGGGGGCAGACAAAATCATGAAATTTGCAGGTAAATGAGTGCCACTAGAAGATAAAATCATCTTGAGTGAGGTAACCCAGTCCCAGAAAGACAAATAAGATTTGTATTTGCTTATATGTAGCTATTAGCTGTTAAGTCAATGATAACCATAGAACCACAGAGGGTAGGTATTGAGTAAGGGCTGGGAGGGGGGCGATAGAGTGCCCTAGGAAAGGAAAATAGAAGAGTTATGGTTAGATGGGGATACTGAAACAGCAGGATCAATTGTAGAGAGGATAATAGCGGGGATGAGGGAGGGAATATGGGGAGAGACAGCTCAAATAAGTTCCATCTGAGGGATAGTATAGAAATTGAATATAGCATAAATTTCCTAAAATATATACACATAGGAAGGTGATCTAAATGAAATTACCACATTATGGGTGAAATAGACCGCATCAAGCTATCTCTTGTCACTATCTGAAGCTTCCAGTACCAGGATTTGGTACTGCAATCTAATAGTTCAATGGGGTAGCATGGGAACACCCAAATAGCACAGAATATTGCCTCCCCAAACTGATAGCAAGGCCCTATTGCTGAAAATACCCATTTAACTTACTGAATTGGGAAATTCAAGCTGATGCTCATATAGAGCTTTCATGCCTATTTGTTAGCATCTTTGATACAGGAAGGATGCCAATGGAGAAACAGAAACACCAACCCAGTCATTGTTCTACAAAGATGTCCCTTTTATAAGATATGCTAGAGCAATGGGGGCACAAAGCTTGCAGGGGTAACCAACAAATACTTCATTTAATCCAAGTCTACTCCACAAGACAGTGCCTATATGTAACACTGGCTGGGTGACCAAGAATCTGAGATGAGATTACCTAGGAATCTAGGGAAAACCCAAATACTGCTGTTAAAAACAAAATAAAACAAACAAAAAAAAACGTTAAAATGTTTACTAATGACACTCTGCTATAATTTTAGATCAATTGCTTGCTCAGCCATCCTCAGAGAAGCTTCCTCACACAGAAGACAGGAATAAATAAAGAGACCTATAGCTAGACATTATACAGAAGGTGAGAGACTTTGGAACAGTCAGCCCTAAAAGGAATATCTCTTCCCCTCATAGCTCAGGGAGCCGCCTCAGAAGCAAAGTTGAAAAGAATATCAGAGGTGGAGGGGACTGAGACCACCAATCAAATAAGGCCCTCTATATCTAAAGGATTGATGCACATAGGAACTCACAGAGACTGAGACTGCATGCATATGACTTGCTTGAGTCTGCACCAGATAGGGTCCTAGAGCTGAATTAATTGGACACTTGTTCCATCCCTAACCCTGAAACAATCTCCAATTGACAACCACTTGCAGATGAAAATTTAATTTCCTACAAGAAAATCTCACTGGGGAAACAAATTACTCTTAAATGTAAGGTGCATGCAAACAGCAGATGGCCAACAGAAAACAAACTCAAGGCATCTTTGAAGATTACTTGTCTGACAATGTCATGTCAGGATTTTACCTTTTTATCTTCTTAACTTTATCTCATTATTTTAATTTTCATCCTATTTATGAACTTTTCTTCTTTATTTTTATATTGCATTTCCTTTCCTTATACATTATGGCTTCCAACTATTTTCATGGAATTCCTGAATGTGCAAGTGAGTGGGTCTCTTTACCTTTTTACTTCTCTTGGGCTCTTTTCCTTCTGTCCATTTTCTTCTATTCTGCTTTGTTTGTTTTTGTTCTATCATATTATATTATATTATACCATATTATATCAATCATATTGTGTCATATCGTATTATATTGTATTATTGTCCTTTAGAATATTGTCCTGTTTATTTTCAAATGAGATATGACAAAGGGTGGATCTGAAGTGGAGGGAAGGTAGTGAGGAACTGGGAATAGTATAGGGAAAGAAAACTGTAATCAGGATGTATTATGTGAGCAAAAACTTCTATTTTCAATCAAGGATAAAAATACACATATAATAAAAATTAATTAGCATACAAAGAAAAATCTTTGACATAAAAATTAAGCAATGATTCCATGAATATAACTCAGAAACTAAATGGAAGCAAAGTGAAAACAAATAATAGGAGATACATCCATTTTCTGGAGTAAACATTTTCTGCTCTACAAAGAAATAACAAAATGAAAAATCAAACTATGGAGTGTGAGAAAATATCAGTAAACCTTGTAACCAACAAGGTTCAATATTGAAAATACTTAAGGATATTATGCAACTCAATAGCATCAAAGAGATACACTTATATTGTTTAAAAGACATGACATGAAAATATGCATATTTGTTGCTTTTTACTATATTTCCTGTTTTTGAGACTTTTCTCTATGAGTACAGAATTGACAACATCCGCCTCTACCTTCTTCAGTCTAGTTCTTCTTGTGTCCTCCCTTTTCCCTCTCAAATTCAAGGCCTATGGTTCTTTAAAGTTGTCTTTGGTGGTGTCGGTGTTGGTGTGTGTGTGTGTGTGTGTGTGTGTGTGTGTGTGTGTGTGTGAGAGAGAGAGAGAGAGAGAGAGAGAGAGAGAGAGAGAGAGAACAGACAGACAAGACAGACAGAGACAGAGAGACAGACAGAGAGAGACAGAGATGAGAGCCAGTACAGCAGTAGCCCAGAGATGAACATTAGATTCCTGTGGAACTGGAGATACAGAGGTTTGTGAGCCACCATATGGGTACCTGGAACTGTATATAGGACCTCTTTAAGAGTAACAAATGCTCTAAACTGCTGAACCATCTCTCCAGAAATATTTCTGAAAGGAGACATAGAAATGATCAGTAGCATTACACAAATGTGTAATATCACTACACATAAAGAAGCATACCCCAAAGCTAGAAGAGGTGTTAAAAATCACATGAAAATGATGGATTTAAAATGTAATAAGAGAATTCTATAATCCCCCATCTTTGTCCAGGATAAGTTTTCTGTTTGTGATGTGTGCTTTGTGTGAAATTCATATAAGTCCTCCATCTTTCACTGATTATAGTGTTTTATCTCTTCCCTCTCAGTCTAAACATGGGTATTGTGCTCTTTTTTTTTTTTTTGGTTTTTTGAGACAGGGTTTCTCTGTGTAGCTTTGCGCCTTTCCTGGAACTTGCTTGGGAGACCAGGCTGGCCTCGAACTCACAGAGATCTGCCTGCCTCTGCCTCCCGAGTGCTAGGATTAAAGGCACGCGCCACCACCACCCGGCGGGTATTGTGTTCTTATTAGATTTTTTATAGAGAATATATAATTTTCACTTTTTTTCCTATCAACTCTGATAATGTTTTTATTTGATATAATTGAAATATTCTTATGAAAGCCAAATTCTCATGCACTTGGATTGATTTATGAAACATAAGTAGCAATTTTTATTTACTGTATTCTGTACCTCTGTCTTTTTGTTTGTTTGTTTATTTGCTGTTGTTGCTTTGTTTCGTTTTGTTCCTTTGTAGATTTTATACAATGATTTAGTCTTTCACATGTCTAGAGACTTGGAAGTCCAAGTGCAAGCTGCTGGGTTGTAGTGTTTGGTTAAAAATCCAGCATCTGCTTTCAAGATGGTAACTGGATTGTTTGGTTTCTGCAAGAAAATGATATGGTTCCTAACACAGTGGAGTAGAAGGTACTTAGTCCCCCAGATACTCTTAATAATGCTGCTGTTTGTTTGCATGGATGGAACCTCGAGATCTAATGCCTCTCCAAAAGCCAAACTTCTCAATACTTTTACCCTGAAAATTAAATTTTCAATCTGTGGATTTTGAGGGTCACATTTATACCACACCAAGTCCTTTCTGCTATTATGTGGTTTGATTTTCTATTATACTTCCCAGCAGGATAATTTTTTTCAGATTCTTTGTTCTGGTCATTGCCAAAATGATGCCATATCTGAGTTTTATTCTACTGTTGGGTTTGTCTCTTTATATGTATTTCATTGATTTTAAAATGCTGTAGCTTTTTGTTGAAAGCCAGACATAATATTTTGGGTAATAGAGACTGAAGGAAATCTTGGTTAATATGAGGTTTAATGCTAATCTTACTGAGTTGGATTGGGTTTAATGTTTGCTGTCTGTGATATTTATTTTGTCTTCCTTTACTATGCTTTCATTTTGTGATCACTCCTGTGAACTCTGGGGCTTTTCCCACTACTCTCATTTAGAAATCGTGTGTGTCTTGCTTCTAGTTCACAACATGACTACATGGAGCCCTGTTGATTCTGTGGGAAACATTTATGTTAAGATGAAATCTACTTTAGTAAGTCTTTATTTCTGGACCATAGATTTCAAATACTTTATAGCTAACTCCCACCCTTTTCTACAAGTTTGGGAGGCTTTTCAGATGCTGAAATAGATAAATAGTCCTCTCTTAGTTGGAAAGGAGTCTGAGAAAGACTCTCCCTTGGGAGAGTGAATCTGCATGTTAAGAATCATCTCACTCTTAGTCCTCTTCCACTACTGCTTTTACCTCTTGTCTTTTGCTTGCCTCTCTATGAGGATCTAATAGGATTTCATGAATGGAACAAAGAAAAATCCAGTAAAACTGTGACCCAAGAAATATATCACTATAGTGTTAATCAGTTTTGAGATTGTTAAAATTAATAAAATTTAAGTAGATATTACTATAGGTTTATAATTCCTCTAGCTTTTACCCCAATATAAAACACATTTTATATTTGCCTGTGTTTCCATATTAAGAGAATTGTTTAGCATAAAGAGATGACTGGGTGAGTAAAGTGTTTGCTGTGAAAATGCAAAGACTAGGATCCTAAGTACCTACTTAAAGCTAATCTGTTATCTGTAATCAGAGGTTTAACAAGACAGAAAATGGACATAAGGAATCTGTGGAAAATTGTCGGCCTGTTATCTTGATGTACACAGTGACAAACAGGAGATCCTGTCACAAAGAAGTGGGAAAATGAGGACCAAAATCCAAGGTTATCCTTGGACTGCTATATCTGCTGGTGTTCACACAAATGAAAATATGCATGCACATACATTGTGTACATGCACAAACACACATAAGATTTTGATTTAAGAAATAGTCAATCTCCCCAGTAACCTCAGCTCTCTAATGAGAAAATTGTTTTGTTTGAATTGCTCACCCTCATTGTGTTCTAAGGTTAGCTATCATAAAATCATGTTTCTTTTATGTCAGAGTTAAAATATGTAACTTCAAATTTACCATCTGTAAAATATGTAACAAGCACAGTGTATAGATACCATGAGTCAATGTAATATAGTACATGATGATTAGAGGAAGGAAAAGGCATCTAGGGAAAAAATAAAGAAAAACATTTTTATGAAATGAAAGAAGTTGATTTGGACTGATGACTACAGTATGCTATGAGCTAAGGCAAGGGTTTAATTCAGTGTTTGTACTTAATGATCCACATATGCATACACAGAATTTGTCATTAGGAATATAATGTACAAACATGCATTTTAAACAAGTATAAATCACAATGTTTTTAAATTGACATATTGGTCTCTGATATTCTATTCTTTATATCTGACCTGTGTGTGTGTGTGTGTGTGTGTGTGTGTGTGTGTGTGTGTGTGTGTTTGTTTCCTTTTCGTGGTTCATAATTTTTCCACCCCCTCTTGAACTCTAAAAGTCTGACTCTGTGTAGTTATCACAGAACTTTGTATACCCCTTTATCTTTTTCTACTCACTACATACAACAACCGCCCAGGTTTTATTTGCTATTGAAGCTCCAGAACTTGGGTACTTAACAGAAGCATCTGGTAGACAACCTGGGGAGAAAGTCAATGGTGCCTTGCCTGAAGAAGGGGCGATAATAGTGGAAGAAGGAAAAATTGTAGGCATCAGAGCCTTCCTTAGACAAAGATCACTAAGAGGAATAAAAGTAGGGCAGAAACATCACCAGAGATTTTACTGTCTATTTATTCCTATGACAAGGTTAGTAAGAAGGTAGCAGATGTATGAGGGCATCAGTTTTCCTCTGACAAATGCCCAGTCTGAGTAAAAGACAATCTAACACATACTATCCCAGGCAACAGTTATGGTTCTTAAATTCACATGTCTTCTCACATTGAGAATGACCATGAATCCCAGAGGTGAGCTGAAAGCAGACAAACTTACCACTGTTAACGCAGGCACTGAAAAAGAATAGTGTGAGAAGCAGGATGCTGGGCAAAAGCAGTATTAGTCTGAGAGTTGGCAGACTTGCCTTTGAGTCCTGAAACCTCAGCTAACCTTGGAATAACCTTGGAAAAGTACGGAAATATCTCTTGGCCTTTGTTTCTCCCTGTTGGATCTGAACAGATATGCTTTAGCCACATAAGTTGAATAAAAGAGAAAAGAAGTTGGCTGAGCAATTATTATTTTACTGAAAACACAGTATTGATCTGTGACATGATGTAACTCTGATGAAAATAAGGTGATGTTAGACTGTCTAAGGAGGGACGTATCTATTCTCTTTTATTCTGAGATGGTTAGGTTGTTTGAGATAAAATGCTGATTCTGAATCATACTTTTGGAGGGCATACACAGGGCAGAGTAATTGGCACATAAAAAGAAAACTCAGAATTAAGGACTTATACAATCAGGAATAAAGGAAATACTAGAATTATTTTGTTGCAACAATGTTGAAATACTGTCAGTTGGCTAGACATAACTGCTATACTAATAAGCTCACAGTATCTATGGCTACATTCACAAGAACTGCACAAGATCAGGGGAGGAAAAATCCTCCTATGATAGGAAAAGGGACTTATGAAGGCTCCCCTCTAAATGAGAAGCCAGAGACCACACATTTGATACCTTCTGGATCGGGGGAATCAGTCTTCTTGGGGAATGTGGCCACCAGCATTTTGCCTATGTTGCAGTATATGGTCCCATACCTATGAATGCATCATTAGTACTACTTGGATTTGTGATGTTGTTTTTTTAAGACTGTTTCACTGCAGTATTTCTGATATTCTGGTTCTTCCAATGTTCTTGACCCCTCTTCTGAAATGTTCCCTGAGTCATAGATGCTAGTTGTGATGTAGATGTTGTTTGGCTCCCCACAATCTGTTGATCTTGGCAGTATGTTCAGGTGTAGCTTTCTATGATGCTATACATTTGCTGAAAAAGTGGTTTCTTTGATAAGAGGTAATGGCCATACTTATCTGTGAGCATAAGGATAGGATTTAGAATGATGTAAGGAATTATGCTGGTCAAGCAAGTGGTAGTAGATTATTTTGTAAGTACCATGACCTCATTAACCCAGGATATTTGGATCAGATTCCAGTACCATGTATTATTTGCCTCATACTGAGGTGACCTTTAGTCCAGTTAGAGAGCTGGTGGTTCCCATCAACATTTGAGTACCAGTTACTGACTTTAATGAACACCTTGGCATGGTTGTCTTTTTTGTCATTCAGATGTGTTGTAGCTTCCCTCTTGTGGTAACTTGCATATTATTTTCAGATATGATAGAAGCCAGACCACAGCCAATAGGCTTTCAGGTCATATCCAACTTGAAACATCATTATATTCAGTGTTGGGTGTCTTCAGGGATAGGTACCCACCCTCAACACCTAAGAGGCAACAAAGGGCTATAACAAGAGTCCATACTATCCTAACCAAGCACTCAAAGGAAGTTTCCTATGCTTGGTTCTGTGTAGTCGTTCGGTATGCTGTGAATATGTGTTGCTATAACTGTTTAATAAAGAAGTTGTTTTGGGCTGTGGCAAAATGGGTATAGTCAGGAAGCAAATCCAAGAGAGATACAGGAAGATGAAAGGTGGAGTCAAGAGATTCCAGCCAGCTACCAAACAAGCAAGACATGTTAAAATGAGGTAATAAGCCATGAACCACATGGCAAAGCATAAATAGAAATATGGATCAATTTAAGTGTAAGAGTTAGCTAGTAACAAGCCTGAGCTACCAGCCAATCATTTATAATTTATATTATGCTTCTGAGCCAATTATTTGGGAAGTGACTGCTGGTTATCTGGGAACAGGGGGATGGGAGAGAAGTTTTGGACTACAGTCCTGGGTTTTTAATACTCTATGGTTCATGTGGGAAATATTGCCATGCCAAATGTCTTATCTTTTTGCAATATTGATATAGCATACACATGAATTATATACAATTTAAGTTAAATATAGTATGATTCATTGAGGTTTTATCATAAAACCTTATATTTGTTTGTCTCTCACCCCTCCTTTTACTTCTGTATTAACCTCCTTCTCCTCTCTTCAGTTAGAACTCTCTCCTGGTTATTCTCTTACCACTTTATTTCATATATATCCTTTCTCTTTCCTCTCAAGCCCACCCCTATCTTCCACATATGGTCCCTTCATACTTTTTTT
>CABHPQ010172686.1:0-43420 GCA_902168405.1 Peromyscus aztecus | reverse complement strand
GCTTTATCCCATATCTGAGTTCACAGTCTGCCTCCAACAGATCCCAGAACATGGCACCTTCATACCTTATTGGCTTCCATCTCAGGGACACATGCTACCAACGAATTAAGAGACTGGTGGATAAAGTCCCAGACTCCCTGTCCCCTGGTGGGACAATGTTCAGGCTTCTCAGAGGGCCCCTAGCTGCTCCCAGGCATAGTTACCTATAAAAGTAACTAGTATTCATGGCACTTCCTGGAGTCATCTCCTTATCAAGTTCCCTGCTATAAGGACAACCCCAACTAAGACAGTAGTTCAGTGTTCAAAAGGAAGATACTTGTGTTCAAATGATAGGTATTCAAAATAAACCTTTCCACATTCCTAATTGTGAACACACTTGATTCTAAAGCATAGACTGGGAATGATGTTTTGGCATCATCTGGCATCTTGTCAGAAATATAGAAACTTGGGCTTGACTCCAACCTATAGAATCAAGATCTGAAAGAAAAGAACATTAAAATTGCTATATCATTGGGAGTGGTGGCACATGTCTTTAATTCCAGTACTCATGAGGCAGAGGCAGGTTGATCTCTGTGAGTTTGAGCTCAGCCTGGTCTACATGGTAAGTTCCAGGACAGTCAGGACTATATAGAGAGATCCCCATGCCTTCTGTAGTTTATAGCACACATCCATGCTCAGAACATAATCAAATCAACACAAAAAGAAAGAGGTGTGGGCTCTGGGCATGCTTGGGGCTGGGAGGGAACAGGTCCAAAGCCCTGAAGCCATTTTTTTCCCTTCAATCTCTGAAAGCTATGCAAATGGGCTTTGTTGGTACCAAACAGAAGGAGAGAAAGAAGAAAAGAAGCCATTTCTGGAGAGTCATGGGCCCAGGTACAAGGATCAGTCAGAGATGGTTCTTTGAAAAGCTAGTAAGATTTACAAACTCTTAGCTAATCTGACAAAAAGAGGGAGAACACTTAAATTAATAAAATTAGAGATAAAAATATGTCATGAGCAGATGAGATCTATAAGATCTATACTAAAGATAAATTTATGTATAACAAATATTTATATGCAATGTTTATAATAAATAATTTAGAAAAAAGGGGGTGTTGTTATACTGGATCTGAAGAAATACAGAGCATCTTTAGAAGTTACTATGAAAATGTATGTATTACTATGTATATACTGGAAAGTTGGATAAGCCAGAAAAAACAGAAGAATTTCTATGTGTACATCATCTACCAAAACTAAGCCCTGAAGATATGAACAACTTAAACAGACTCATTACAAGCAATTAGATTGAAACTGTTATTAAAAACCTCCTCCTTTTAAGGAAAATTCCAGAACCAGACAAGATTCAGGGGAAAAATAAAAATATTGAAAATGAAAAATTCAATGAACCACACAAAGGACATAGTAGATAGCATCACCAATGGTCTATCTAAGCAGTGGAAAAAATATCAGGGATGGAGGGGAATAATGAAATGCTGCATCCTAACAACAAAGAAAAATAAATGAGCAAGCATGACCACAATGTCCAAGAAATCTGGGGTACCATCAAAAGACCACACCTAATATCCACAGGGTAGAAGGAGCTGACACAAACACCACCGTCATGAAGACTATGTTGGATAAAATAAAAGCAGAAAATTTCTCCAATCTAGCAATATAAGCAGACATTCAAACGTAAGAGGATTTATAAGTCCAAATAGACTTGATCAGGAAAAAGCCTCCTCGTAACCTATTATGTTGAGATGTCAAAAATACAAAGCAAAGAAACAATATTAAAAGCTGTGAGGGCAAAATGCCTCCTCATCTATGAAAGACAGAAACATGAGAATAACACCATATTTCTTATCAGCGAGCTTCAAAGACAGAAAATCATGGAATGATACACTTCGAACCCTGAAAGTAAATAACTGCCAACCAACAGTGCCATGTTCAACAAAGATACTCCCTTTTGTTGAAAATACATTCTTTTCTCATATAATGTATCCTGATTACAGTTTTCCCTTCCTCTACTCCCCCCAGTTCCTCCCTCCTCTCCTCTCCTCCTCTCCTCCCATACAGATCCACTCCCTTTTTCTTCCTCATTAGAAAAGACCAGGCTTCTAAGAGATAACAACAAAATGTAACAAAATAAAGCATAATAAGATAAAACAAAAGCCATCACATAAAGTTGGACAAGGCAAACCAAAGTAAGAAAAGATCCCCAAGAGAAGGAGCAAGAATGAGAGACCCTCTTGTTGCCATACTCAGGAGTCCCATAAAAATACAAAACTGAAAGGTATATAGTATCTGCTGAGAGGACCTGGTGCAGACCTGAGTAGGCCTCACGCTTGCTGTTTCAGTCTCTGAGTTCATATGAGCCCTGCTCAGTTGATTTAGAGGGCCTTGTTCTCCTGGTGTCCTCCATCCCCTCTGGCTCTTCCATTTTTTTCTGTCTCCTATTCTGCAGAGTTTGGATATGCTCTGTATTCATTTTCATCCAATTCTTGAAAGTCTTTAATTTCTGTCTTGACCCATTTTTTCATTCAGTAGAGCTGTTCAATTTCCATGAATTTGTAGGCTTTTTGTTAATTCTGTTGTTGCTGATATCCAGCTTTAATGCATCATGGTCTGATAGGATGCAGAGTTATTTCAACTTTCTTGTGTCTGTTCAGACTTGCTTTGTGTCTGAGTATATGGTCAATTTTGGAGAAAGTTCCATGAAGCGAAGAGAGGAAGGTACATTCTTTAGTGTTTGGGTGAAATGTTTTGTAAGTATCTTTTAGGTTCATTTGGTTTACAACATTAGTTAGCTCCAATATTTCCCTACTTAGTTTTTGTCTGGGTGACCTGTCTATTGGTCAGAGTAAAGTGTTGAAGTCTCCCACTATCAGTATGTGAGGGTCAATATGTGATTTAAGCTGTAGTAATGTTTCTTTTACAAACTTGGGTGCCCTTGTGTTTGGACACAGATATTAAGAATTGCAATGTCCTCTTGGTGAATTTTTTTTTCCTTTGATGAATGTGTGGTGTCCTTCCCTGTCTCTTCTGATTAGTTTCAGGTTGAAGTCTATTTTGTCAGATATTAAAAAGGCTACAGCGGTTTGCTTCTTAGGTTTATTTGCTTTACCCTGAGGCCGTGTCTATCCTTGATGTTGAGGTGTGTGTCTTGGATGCAGCAGAAAGATGGATCCTGTTTTTGCATCCATCCTGTTAGTCTGTGTCTTCTCACTAGAAAATTGAATCTATTGATAATGAGAGATATCAATGACCAATGACTATTGATTCTTATTATTTTGTTGTTGTTGTTGTTGTTGTTGGTGGTGGTGGTGGTTGTGTGTGTGTGTGTGTGTGTGTGTGTGTGTGTGTGTGTGTTTCCCTTTTTTTGATTTTGCTGGTCTGAGATTATTTATTCCCTGTATTTTCATCATTGTAGTTAACTTCCTTAGGTTGGAGTTTTCTTTCTAGCACCTTCTGTAGGGCTGGATTTGTAAACAAATATTCTTAAATTTGGCTTTGTCATGATATGCATTATTTTTTTCTGTCTATGATGATTGAAAGTTTTGCTGGCTATAGTAGTCTGGGCTAGCAGCTGTGGTCTCTGAGAGTCTGCAGCACATCTGTTCAGGTCCTTCTGGCTTTTAGAATCTCCATTGAGAAGTCTGATGTAATTCTGATAGGTCTGCCTTGATATGTTACTTGTTATTCTTCCCTTGCAGCTTCTAATATTCTTTTTTTCTTCCGTACATTTAGGGTTTTAATTATTAAATGCCATTTGTCTTTTTTTAAATTAATGCATTTATTTATGCATGAGTGTTCTGTCTGCATGTACACTTACATGCTGGAAGAGGGCATCAGATCTCTGTGTAGATGGTTGTGAGCCACCATGCACCATATGTTTGCTGGGAATTGAACTCAAGGACCCCTGAAAAAGCAATCAATGCTCTTAATCACTGAGCCACCTCTCCAGCCCCAAGGGGACTTTCTTTTGTGGTTCAATTTATTTTGTGTTCTGTATGCTTCTTGTACATTTACAGGCATCTCTTTTTTTAGATTAGGAAATTTTTCTTCTATGATTTTGTTGAAAATACTTTCTGGGCCTTTGACCTGTTTTTCTTTTCCTTTCTCCATTCCTATTATTCTTGATTTAGTCTTTCCATAGTCTTCCAGCTTTCCTGGATGTTTTGTGTCATGAGTCTTTTTGCTTTAACATTTTCTTTGACCAATGTATCCATTTCTTCTATCATGTGTTCAATGCCTGAGAGTCTCTTTTCTGTCTTGCATTCTATTGGTGAAGCTTGTCTCTGTAGTTCCTGTTCCAATACCTAATTTTTTTATTACCAGAATTCCCTCAGTTTTGGGTTTTCTTTATTGATTCTATTTCTATTTTCAGATCTTGAACAATTTTATTCAGTTCCTTCTACTGTTTGTTTGTATTTTCCTGGATTTCTTTAAGGGATTTATTCATTTCCTCTTTAAGGACCTCTATCATCATCATCATATGCTTCAGCTATGTAGGAAGGGCCTGCTGTGTTAGGGTTGCTGGGCTCTTGTGGAGACATGGTGTTTTTTACACCAGTGTCCAGACATTTGGGATTGGGAAGATTACAATTCTAGCCACTGGTATATAGTTTTGTCTTTGTTGGGTGGTTGTTTTTAAATTGACATGCTGAAAATATTTCAAGGCAAGTACACATTAAGGCAGCTTGTGACCATCAAGTCAGCACTGCAGAAGATACCTGGGGATATTATATATAGAAGAGGAAGAAAAACAGCTTCAATTATGAGAACACAGAAAAGAATAAATTTCCTGAGAGGAATGCTAAACAAATGAAATCTAAAAATGAATCCATTTTGTCAGACATAGTAAATTAGTAAACAAACCCTTGATATTACTATGGAATAAAATAAAAAACAAATAATAATCCAACTCCCAAACCAACTAAATTACATAAAGTAATGAATATATCTCAATAATAATATTAAATGCAAATAACCTCAACTTACCAATTAAAATTAATATAACCGTCCCACTTGGTTAAAAATCTACATTCAAATGTCTGTTATCAGCAATGGACACACCCCTAACTTAGAGTCAAAGATAGAAAACTAGAAAATGAACAAACTGTCAGAACTATTCTGATATCTGATAAAGTAGACTTCAAATAAAATTAATTAGAGGAGATAAATAAGGGTACTATATATTACTAAAAGAAACACTTAATCAAGAAAATATAATAACCATAAAAGCATATGCATCAAACATTAGCATTTTCAATTTTATAAAAACAAATACTTAAAAGACATAAAACATCCTGATACAATAATAGGGATGATTTTAACACCCTGCTTTCATCTCTATGTATCCAAAACTAAAAACCAGTAAGGAAATCCCAGAGTTAAAGTGTACCATAGAGCAAATAGATTTCACAGGTATCTACAGAACATTCCATCCAACAGAAATAGAACCATGGAATCTTTTTTAAAATAGATCACATTCTAAGCAACAAATTAGCTCTTACTAAACACAGAAGAATCATAATCGTCCCTTGTATCTTTTCTGATCATAGTTCAATAAAACCAGAAGTTAACAGTAAGAAAAACTACACAAGTATATGATGGCTAATATTGTAGTTTTGAATGTTGAGTGAATCATTGAAGAAATCAGAGAGCACCTTGAAAGAACAGTACTCAACTTCATATGGAAAAACAAAAAACTCAGTAGCCAAAACAACCCTGTACAATAAAGAAGATCATCACCATCCAGAGGCATCATCATCCCTGACTTCAAGCTATACTATAGATCTATAGTAATAAAAACATCTTGGTATTGGCATAAAAACAGACACTTGGATCAATGGAATTGAATTGAAGACCATGACACTAATCCACACCCCTATAACATCTGAGCTTTGACAAAGAAGCCAAAACTGTACAATGGAAAAAAGAAAGCGTCTTCAACAAGTGGTGCTGGCATAACTGGATGTCAACATGTAGAAGACTGCAAATAGATCCATATCTACTGTCCTGCATAAAACTCAAGTCCAAGTGACTCAAAGACCTCAACACAAATCTAGTTACACTGAACCTGATAGAAGAGAAAGTGATAAGTAACTTTGAATGCATTGGGCACAGGAGACCACTTCCTAAATATAACACCAGTAGCATAGACACTGAGAGCAATAATTAATAAATGGGACCTCCTGAAAATGAGAAGCTTTTATAAGGCAAAGGACACTGTCAAAAGAACAAACAGCAGCCTACAAAATGGGAAAAGATCTTCACCAACCCTACATCTGACAAGAGGGCCAATCTCCAAAATATATAAAGAAGTCAAGAAACTAGACATCAAAATACCAAACAATCCAATTAAAAAATGGGGCACAGATCTAAACAGAGAATTCTCAGCAGAAGAATCTCAAATGGCCAAAATACACTTAAAGAATTACTCAACATCTTTAGCCATCAGAGAAATGCAAATCAAAACAGCTCTGAGATACTATCTTATACCTGTCAGAATGGCTAAGATAAAAATAAACACTGATGACAGCCTATGCTGGAAAGGATGTGAGTAAGAGGAACACTCCTCCATTGCTGATAGGAGTACAAACTTGTACAGCCACTTTGGAAATCAGTATGGCAGTTTCTCAGAATATTGGGAATCAGTCTACTTCATGATCCAACAATATCACTCTTAGACATATACCTAAAGGATGCACATTCATACCACAAGGACATTAGTTTAACTATGTTCATAGCAGCATTATTTATAATAGCCAGAACCTGGAAACAACCTAGATGCCCCTCAACCAAAGAATGGATAAAGAAAATGTGGTTCATTTACACAATGGAGTATTACTCAGCAGTAAAAAACAATGACATCATGAAATTTTCAGTCAAATGGATAGAACTAGAAAAAAATCATCCTGAGTGAGGCAACCCAAACCCAGAAAGACAAACACAGTATGTACTCACTCATAAGCAGATATTAGACATAAAGCAAAGGATAACCAGGCTACAATCCACAACCCCAGAGAAGCTAGGTAACAAGGAGGATTCTAAGAGAGACATGCATGGATCCCCCTAGGAAGGGGAAATAGATATAAGATCTCCTGAGTACATTGGGAGTATAGGGGAGGAGGGAGAGGGGATAAGGAGAGGTGGAAAGAGAACATGAGAGAACAGGATGGTTGAGTTGGGGGAGGGACATTGAGGGAGAGCAAGGAAAAAGATATCTTGATAGAGGGAGCCATTATGCGGTTAGGGAGAAACCTAGTTCTAGGGAAATTCCTGGGAATCCACAAGCTAAGACTCCAAGCAATAGTGGAGAGGGTGCCTGAACCAGCCTTCCCCTGTAATCAGATTGATGACTGTCCTAATTGTCATCATAGAACCTTCATCCAGTAACTGACAGAAGCAGATACAAAGATCTACAGCTAAGCACTGGGTGGAGCTCCTGGAGTCCAGTCAAAGAGAGGGGAGAGAGATTATGTAATCTAAGGGGTCAAGATCATAATGGGGAAGCCCGCAGAGACAGCTGACCCTAGCTAGTGGGAGCTCACTGACTCTGGACTGACTCCTGGGGAACCTGCCTGGGACCGAACTAAGCCCTCTGAATGTGGGTGACAGTTGTGTGGCTTGGGCAGTTTGTGGAGCCCCTGGCAGTGGGACCAGAATTTATCCCTAGTGCATGAGCTGACTTTTTGGAGCCATTCCTTATGGAGGGATATCTTGATATGGGTGGTGGGGAGGAGGGGCTTGGTCCTGCCTCAACTTGATATGCCTGACTTTATGATTCCCCATAGGAGGCCTTATCCTCTCTGAGGAGTGGATAGGGTGTGGGTTTGAGGGAAGGCGAGGGATGAGCAGGAGGAGGGGAGGGAGGGAGGGGGAACTGTGGTTGGTACGTCAAATGAAAAAAAATAAAACTTTTAAATAAAAATAAATAAATAAGTGAAAGTTTCCAGAATATAGTTAAGGGAGGATGGGATGTTGTCCTTCAGGGTATAAAATATGAAAGAGCAGCCTCTCACTGCCTACTCTTGACTACTGTGACCTACACTTTGCTGAAGTATTTCTCCCATCGAGTCTCTTGGCATTTTCTCTGCAAAGCACCTTAATTCACATAAATGAACACCGAGAATGTGTGGCTGTAGATGAATGCATACTCTATGATCTCATCTCCATAAAAATTTAAAACATATAAAGCTAAACAGTACATGTTTGAGGGATAGTCCTATATGCAGTAATATTATAATGACGTGCAGAGGAATGGTGGCCACCAAAGGGTGACAGTTACAGATGCCAGAAGTGGGGAAAGGAGATGGGAAAGAAGATTGACAAGCTTGGCTTCTGAAGGTCTGTTTCTTCAGCTAGGCGATGAGACCTTGGACATATTTGTTGTAAGCAAATCTTCACACTCACTCAACGCTTATTTTGAACCACAGGAGCAAAAAGTATGTTCTGAAGAGATTTCCTGAATGTTCTATAAAGAGTAGAAACACCACAACAATAACAATCATTTATTGTTTGCCACAACCTTTTTCCTTCACTAAAATCTTACAACTTTGTTAAAAACCATAAATAAATCAAAATAAAATAAAATGTTATTTAAAGGGTAGATCTGTATCAAGTAGTGTAAATACTATAGACCTGTCCCATACAGTAATCTTACTAATCCTTTTCTTCTAGATAACTTTCTTGCTGGAATAAAGAATTGCCTTACCTTGTCTTTTTTTTTTTTTATTCAACTTCTATTGATTCTTTGTGGATTTCACATCATGCATTCTGATCCCACTTATTTCCCTGTCCCCTTGAATCTGCCCTCTGCCCTTGCAACCTGGCCCCAAAATCAAAACCAAATTTAAAAGAAAAACCAAAACCCAAACCAAACAAAACCAACCAAACAACAAAACAGAACAGCAAAACATAAGTAGGAGAATCTTGTTGTGGAAGCTGTAGCGTGACCAGTGAGTCACACAGTTTACCCTTTACGCTTACAAGTGTTCATTGCTGAGTCATTGGTCTGGCTCAAGGCCTCTAGTTTCTGCTACACCACTGATAACGGGCTCTCACTGGACTCCTCTTGGATATCCTGTTGTTGTCCTGTGTGGTAGGGATCCTGCTGTTTTGGATCTGTAGGTTTGTCCCAGACACATGCTCCAACAGTTCATAGATGAGGTGGATGTTGGGGTGGGCCAACAGAGCCCTGGTTCTGGGCCTGGATGGTAGCTGGGTTGGTCAGCTCCATAGCTTTCCCTCATTGTCACTATCCAGGCCAGTTCTCCAGCACTGCCTTGCCTAGCTCACCCAATGCAGCCTGCAGCAAGGAACAGGGCCAGTTCTCCTGCTCTCAGGTCCTCAGATCTGGGTCACCCACACTCACATCACCAGGGCCAGCTTTACTCTTTGCCTAGGCAAGGTGCAAGGTCCTCTCTTCCGATTGCTATAGGAAACATATGAAGCATGGTGTGGGTCTGCTCTCCTGTTCTCACACCCTCAGGGCTGGTTCACCTGCACCCCCAACGACAGGATCGGCTCTAGTGTGCTTGCTGCCCAGGTGCAGTTGCAGGGCTGCTCTCCTGTGTGCTGCAGCTGGTGAGGGGCAGGGCTAGTTCTCTCACTCTTGTGACCCTGGTGTCAACTTTCTCACCTGACACAGGTAGCAAAGGGTGGATGGGGGAGACCATCTTTCCCTCATCACTGCCACGGCAGGGCAGACAGGAGGGAGGCAGGGTCACTTCATCCCTAACTAACATCAGGGTCAGCTCTAGTGTGCTCCGCTGGCCTTCTTTAGCCTCCCTGTTTCTCTGCTCTC
The DNA here is from genome assembly GCA_902168405.1 of Peromyscus aztecus. Lineage (NCBI taxonomy): Eukaryota > Metazoa > Chordata > Mammalia > Rodentia > Cricetidae > Peromyscus > Peromyscus aztecus. The sequence goes on along the minus strand of CABHPQ010172686.1, from coordinate 33,630 downwards.
TCTCTGTCTGTCTTCCTCCTTTTTTTCCCTCATATTTTCTTTTTTTCCACCCAGATCTGGCCTCATACTCATTATACCCCTGCCTCAACTTTCTGAGTGCTAAGATTACAGGCATGCACTGCCATGCAAAATTTTTGCATAGAGTTCATTATTCCCCCACAAATTTTCCCCACCATCAAAATCTCTCTAATTCATTTAAACATACTGAGCTCTCTGTCTATATGGCTTGCTTATTGCTGCTGAGCCTGTAACAGCTCCACTCTGCCTGGTTATCTTCTTCCTTTACCGTTATCAGGCAGGCTCAACTTTCTGCTCTCTGGTGAAGATACCCTACTTTAAGGAGGCCACATTTTTCTCTTGTTTGGGCAGACACCTTTTTTTTTTTTTTTTTTTTTTTTAGCAGTTTTTCAAGCAAAACATATGGAAACAAATCACTTTTAAACTTTAAAATTTATTTATTGTACTGTGTGTGTGTGTGTGTGTGTGTGTGTGTGTGTGTGTGTGCCATGGCACATGTGTGAAGGTCAGAGGACAACTTTTGTGGGTCAGTCTTTACTTCCACTGCCCCACTCTGGGTTCCAGAGATGGAACTTGGGTCATCAGGTTTGGACAGCAACAATTTTACCCACTGTGCTCTCTTGCCATTTTAAGATAACTTGATTTCTACAGAAGCACACATATAGTCCTAACTATAATTAATCTGAATATATCTACATGGAAAATTACATTGAGAAGATCCAGGAAAGCATTAGTCAATCAGTAAACCCTAGGAAACATATTGCAATGTCTAGGAAGAGGTTTTAATTTACTGGGTGTGGGGTTTCTGAAGGTTTAGTACATGCCCCTGGTAATGCTGATGCTGTTTTTAGTTTGAGAAATGCTATGAAATAAGTACATTCCAATCCTTCTGTCATTACATAATCATATTTGGGTGGCCAGAGGTATTGCATCTGGGTGAGTCATCTGCTGATACCTTGCAAGGTAAGGCCAGCCTCAAGGATGGGAGTGAGGGGGACCTGAGTTTGCCATATATTATGCAACAGTTTCTGCCAACATTGAAACATTCTATCCTCCAGGCAGGCTCCTTAAGCAGGAAAGTAGACAACTCAAAATAGCTTCAGGAAGTCCTTGAAACTGACCAGATTCACTAGGCCCCTCCCTGCCAGAGTAAACAGTAAAAGCTGAGAGTTCCCCTTAGAGGAACTGAGCTGCGGAGAAGCCCGAGGCCAGACCACCTGTGTGAAAGAGCAGAACCAGCCAAGTCGGCTGGAAGAGGTTTAGACCAACTGAGGCACCTGGAAAGGACACTCTTCAACTTGCTGGGCCACCTGCAGGCTGTGCAGGGGCTCCAGGCTTCCCAGCTTTTGTGCATTGTCCCCCATGCTGGGGTGGGCTTTGGTGATGCAGCTGTTTCTGAGTCATTTCTGCTCCTGTAATTTCTCACCCATATCCCTGTAAGTAACCCCAATAAAACTCACTGATTTACCAAGTTGGACTTTGGTGGTATCTATACTTTGGTCTGTCATGGGATCCCTCTCTGGGATGAGTAGATGTGTGTGTGTGTGTGTGTGTGTGTGTGTGTGTGTGTGTGTATTGTTTCTCCCCAGGAAGTTCTGTTACGTTCATCATGCTATCATGAAATAACTAAGGTAACACCATCCTATCCCAACATTTTTTCGTGCCTGCCTGGTCACTTCTCAGCCTTCCACTCCCAACAACCACATTCACCTTGGCAATACTTCTGGGAGAGTCCATGACCTTGACCATGGTCCAAACATACTGTGTAGTGTTTGGAAGACTGCTGAGCCTTGTAAAGAAAGCAGATGTTACTAGGCAACTCCCAATCCCTCACTAATGTAGCACCTCCCCCCAGCACTGATATAACTATGGTTTTATCTTTTAAAATGCTGTACCCTTGAGCTTGGGCACCAAAAGACTTTGCAGAGATGTGCGTCCACTCTTGGTCTGGCCATTCATAAAGAACTCAAAACCTTTAATTGGCTTAATCAGCATGGTTGTCATTAACTGTCTCGCTCAGGGTGTTTCTCTTGATTTCTTATACTGTGCTTCATAATGACTCAACTCCAGCAGACAGACATTTAAAGTCCCCAGACCAAGAATGTCATTATTTACAGTTATAGTCGTCAATGTCAGTGCCGTCTGCAGCATTTCTTGTCCACTCCACATGCCTTCCTGTCCTCATTCATAAAAACAAAAAGGCAGGAAATGATGTCATTTAAAAATTTATCCATGGACTGAAGAGCATGTACAGCTCTGGTAGAGGACCCGAGTTAGTTCCCCAGTACCTGTATCAGGCAGCTCAAACCTCCTGTAATGCCCAACTCCAGGGAGTTCAACAGCCTCATCTGGTCTCCACAAATACCTGCATTCACACACACACACACACACACACACACTTTAAAAATAATCAAATAAATTATCCAAATCCTAAAAACAGGCAAAAAGATCATCCTAGGCTACTGTGTAGCAGGCTTTCCTAGTCTCACAGTCAGTAGTTACAATTCCGCTTGACTCAGTGCTTACTCCCATGTGTCCCTGGGTGCCCGGGAGCGAGCTGCAGGGGAAAAAAAGAACTGAAAAAGAGGAGGTGCCTTACAGAGACAGGACTAGGGTGGGATACTAATGCTGTTAACCACAGATGTGCATTATAATGGAAAGAATATTAAAACATTTATGGAAGTCTAAAATAATAAAGGTTAGTGTTTTATTGACATGCACTATTACTCATACACATTGTTCTCAGTATTCATCTCCACCGGGATGATTCAGGAAAGGGTTGCTCAAGCCAAGTTAATTGATTTAGCTATTTATGAGTCACCAGGAAACATTCTCACTCTTCAAGGAGCGACTACTGTACCCCAACATAGTTTGCATAGCTCTACTCATTTTTAAAAATGTTCATTCACCCAGGAACCTAAACCCTTTCCTGGTGTGTCCAGCTCCACACAGAGGTCAGTTGCTAAAGGATCAAAGCAACTGGCTGTTGCAGTGAATGTTACTGTGAAGTTTCTGCTATCCAAATGCAATGATTTGATATTATAAGTGTGTGAAAATCTGGTATGAATTAGTCCAATGGCTTGGAAACAAGGATATCACCACTCATAGGGCATTCCAGGTTTTATACACTGTGGCACGATTTCTCAGGCATGATGCCTTGTGGGTTGGACCACTTCAGCCTCAGAGGACAGCCTTACACCGCTCCCATCCCACCTACTTTGGAGTACACATTCTGCTTTATTGCTCCTTCATCTATGAAATGAGATAATGCTGGTCCTGCTCACCTCTCAGTATGAAAACACCACAGACCAAATAAAAATTTTAAGACAACAATTTCTAACCAACCCTCTACCTCTATGCTGAGTTTAAGGCCCTAAAACTAAATTGAAGTTAATGTGATATTTCCCCTGTTCTGACGTGAGGAAGATGGGCTGGCCATTCTTGGAGGAGGCGATGAAACTGCCAGGGAAAGCCACGGACTCAAAGGTGGATGTTGTTCCGGTCTGGGTGTGGTAAAACAGGAAAGGTTTCACGGGCTCAGGATTGTTGTACAGATTCAAAATGTTCTCCTCCTGCATGTGAGAGAGAATACTCATGAGCAAAACCAGAAGCGGCTTCTGATAGGAAAAGTTATTTTTTCACAACCAATAAATATTCCAGAGTTCAAGGAAGCCTCTCTTAGAACAGGACAAGAAAAGGACATTTAAGGGCTTAGGAATTTAGTTCAGTGGTAGAGCATGCCTAGCAAGTGCAAGGCCCTGGGTTCAATTTCCACTACCGCCCCCCCTAAAAAAAAATGAAAAAGAAAAAAAAAGAAGCTGAAAGAAAAGGGAGGGGAAGGGAAGGGAGGGGAGGGGAGGCAGGGGAAGGAAGGGAGAGGAGGGGAGGGGAGGGAAGGAGGCAGGCAAGCAGGCAGGTTCCAAATCTTGCTGCCTATCACTATCTCTGTCCTGGTTTTTTCCTTCACTAGCAAACACCCTCTACATTTCGCATTTTTACCCACTAACCACAAACACTTGTCAGACTTGCTCACTACTGTCCTACATTCGGCTCAGCAGAGCTTTGCTGACTCATCAAACAGTGAAGACCTGCCTTCTTATTTCTGACTCACCACCCCCTTCCATCATCTTCACTCTCGGTTTCCAACTCCCTGAGGAAGCTGAAGTGACTGGATGAGAACGTCTCCAAACTACCCATGGACCAGGCACATCTCATCGATACCTGTGCCTCCCTACCTGAAAAAGACTAGACAATGGCTTCTCTTCACTCATTCATCTAAGGACATTCTTCTAGCCATCCTGCCTGCTCTTTCCTACAGCATCTATTTTTGCTTTCTTTGCTCAGTCATTCTTATCTGTATATTTACCTTCATCTTAAAAAAAACATAGGCATGTCACTAAATGACGAACACACCCTGAGAGAGTAATCGTTGGTGATTTCACTACTGAGTCAAGGTTGCAAATGTACTTACACAATCTAAGGCAGTTACAACGTCACTGGATGACATGGCCTTAGGAGACCACTGTTTATGAAGTCCATTGTTGGCCGGAACACTGTCATGTGTCACATCACTGTATTTTAATGACCCAACACCTCTGTCAGCTCTTGCTTTACAGCAAACCCTTTGCAATAGCTGCCAATATTTGCTGTCTGATTTACCTCTTCAAACTCACTCCATGTAAGCGAGATTTAACCCCCAACATTATCTCAGTAAGAACCCCTAAAATCTATACTTTATCAATGACCAATTTCTGAGGCCAAAAGTCCAACAGAAGAGTGACTTAGCAAAGACAGAACCGAGTTCAGAATGTAATCACATTATTCTGTTCATGATCTTGTTTCAGAATCTACCCCCACCCACTCCACTGCCATCCCAGAGCCATCAACTCACACCTAGCTCACCATAAAGCCTCCCAAGGCCTTCCACCCTTCCCTTGCAATGTGGGCTTGGTCTTCCCACATCAATTGACTCCTTTCACTCGGGTGGAGTGACTAAGTCCTGGCAGAGATCTGGTCTCAGTTCACTGCTACACATCTGTCTTCACTGGCTCACCCTCACCTGCTGACTAACTTCCCCATCTCTGTTCTCTCCTAGAATTCCTCTTACACAATGAAGCTTGACACCTGCCATGCAATTTACTCCTGGGCCTGACTCCACCCCTGTTTCTGCTACTCCCAGGCTCTGCCCTGATCTGATTGGCTGATTGGTTCTTTTCTGAACTTGTTTTGTTTTGCCTTGCTTTGTTTCCTAGGGCATGTGATACTTTTGGCATATCACAAATGTACTACTATATTTATCATTTGCATGTCTCTCCTCCTTCTAAAATCCAGGCTGTACAAAGCTCAGGGCTCTTTGCCATTCTGTTCAAAGATATCCCATGTACTCATATGGTACAATTAAGCTCCTGCACATTTTGCTGAGTTAAACTGGATAGACTTGAATTAAGCTAATTAAAGTGAAGTTTGTATAAACTTACATACAAATGAAATTATATTTATGTGTATACATTTTTATGTGTGTACATATTCACAACCACTTTGAGAGCTTAGGCATTGGAATAGCAAAGAAAAGGTTAAGGAAGGGTCTTTTAGAAGGTAAGACAAGACAAAAACATACTTACAAACTGGGCTATTATACCAAGAAATTCTCTTAGAATGCAAGGCTAATAAATAAATAACTAAACAGTGGAAGGACAGAAAGCATGGTCATGATGTAGGATAGTATAAAATACCAAGGTGAGGCCTCTGACTGGTGACTAGGACTTCTAAAAGGACATACGGGAGAATGAGGGCGAGGACACACGTGAAGCCCCAATGACTGAGGATGTCTTAAAACTAAGAAAGATCACGATCCTCAACTAAAGAAGGGCAAGATAAATTAATGTCTGTTACGTATCTCTTTTAATTTTACTCTGGGGGAGAAAGAGTTTATTTGGCTTATAATACCAAGCTAATGTCCATCACTTTTGGTAAGTTAAGGCAGGACCTTGAGGCATCTGGTTACATGACATCCAAGAGCATGCCTACTTGCTTACTTGTTCATGGCTAGGTATCTCCATCCATCTACAGTTCAGGACCCCCTGTCTGGGGAGTGGTACTGTCCACAGTGGGCTTGGTCTTCCCACATCAATTGACTTAAGGTAATCTTCTACACGATATGTCTATATTTTAAAAGGGGCTAAAAATAAACATGCTTAGGAAAATAAAATTCTTTGTTAATTCTAAAATTTGATCTCTTACCAAATAAACCATGCTAGGATACATGGGCTTTTCTTAAAGACCAGAAAAACAACCAAGAGAGTGGGATGGGGGTGGGGTGGGTGGAGGGTGGCAATGGAGTGGGAAAAAGGACATGTGTGACCCAAAACAGAAGGGAGACTGGCAGAGAGTTAGATGTTAGGGAAAAGGAGGGAGATAGAGTGTTGAGAACCTACTAAAACATGCTTTGCTTAAAAAAAATGCCACATGTAACTAACTTAATGCTTTACATGCTAACTTAAAAATGAAAAGTATAAGAAAAGAAATGCAGGATTTTTATTTTTATGTTATTTTTCTCAGTCACTGACCTTGAGCTGCAAAGTGGGCTGTCCATCAACTTCCTCACAAAACAGGCATTTATCTGGATTCTGGATTCCTAGGTAAATGGGAATCCCTTTGCCCTGCTCAAGGGACTCTGGATACTTGCACGGGAGAACAGCGATGGTGGCTATAAGGATAAGAAGATAATTTTCTTCTGAGGCTGGGAGGACAGACTGCTGTAATAGTTCTGACTGAGCAGAGCAGCAAATGCCAAGCAAGGCCAGAAGACACTTGACGAGTGTATCCCCTGCTACCCAGACCAACCAAATGGTCTTCTACCCACTCACCCGTCCATTCTGATAGGCAACCACTGACCCAGCTGTTGGGGCAGGCACAGAGCTAAGCTGATTTAGATTTTCATACCTGTGCTTTTCACACCTGGAGGCCGGAGCTCCTACCCTAAGCCATTCCTCTGATCCTTGGAGAGCTGTGACTGTTAGCAAAGTTTGCCTAATGGCATGTTGAAGTTTCTCTCTCTGTGTTTTTCACTCATTTAATCCTTTTAGCATGCCTTGATGTCATATAGACATACATGGTCCCCTTCCACAAGACAGATCCACTGGTGACTGCTTTTCCCTAGCCTGGGACAAACCTGTCCCTGACTTCTCTTTCCAGACAGGTGTAAAATTCTGCCCCTTCCAGGTGGCCCCCCTGGAAAGTTAAGCTTGGTTTTGATGCATAATTAGACATATTTTGGAGGTACAAAGTATTGATTTAATACAGGTCTATGCCATACAACAATGAGGAAACCAGAGGGATTGGTATATCCTTCATCTCATTAGTTAACATTTATTTGTGGTCAAACACTCAAGAGACTCTCTTCTAATTACTGTTAACTGTGGCCATCCTGCTGCAAATAGGGTACTGACACTTTCTTTAACACAGACTATGTAAGGAGCAAAGCAGTGACAGATGACCACTGACCTGGGGCTACGTTGCTGTTCTGTGGAACTGCCACAAGGCTCTGACAACGAAGGATCCACACCTGCTGGTTCAAGTCGGACACTGTCCCGGTCTGAGCACTGCTTCTTACTGTTTGAATGAAAACAAATGATAGACATGAAGATGAAGTCTCAAGAATAGGAGAAAGAAGACCTAATCTAGGCCCTTTCTGTAATGAAGGCTTGCATCCAGGGGTTTTCATCGCCAAACTGGCAGCCTTCATGAAACCCCATCAACCTGGACTTTCTTTGCAGTAAGTCCATGGTAAGCAAAGGATACTAGGAATAACTGTTCTAAGAGGACAAACCATGAAGACAAAGTGACAAGCAGTTCCACAGTTCCTATGTGTTGAGACCCAGCTGCTCTCGTTTGCGCTTGCTCTGTGCTTGGCCTGATGCTGAGAACCATAGCTAGAGCATTATGGTCTCCACTCTCCGGAGAGTGAAGGCTGAGTGGCATATGGGCACCTTGCTAGGTGCAAAGAGCCATATCTGAGGGGTAGGATGAAATTCTTGGATGTCCAGAGGACATAGCTGAGGATACAAATAGCCCACCTCTCTAGTGTCCCATCCCAACATCACCTCCAAATCTGGTGTCTTTTGGATAGTTTTCCATGGTGGGTTTGTCCTGGTACCTGAGGGAGGAGACATAAGGAAGAAAGATAAACCTCAGGAGACATTTCCAAGACTTTCCAAACCCTGGATCCCCAGGCTCTCATTCAGGACAGAACAGAAATCCATAACCAGACACTATGCCCTAGTCAGAAGAGCTAAGCTACCTCCTAGGACCAAACCTCAAGGCTCTGGAGACAGAAGAGCAGAATTTTCCTCTACCCAGAAATCTCAGTAACATCATCTCCCTACAAATTTCAAGGCCATAAATAATATGGTCTTAAATGTTCCCCCAGCGCCCAAGTCATTGTACATACTTTCTCGAGAGGTCCTTCCCCTTCACTACCATCTCTTTCTTCCTAAGGGAAGGGAGGTCTCCATGTTGGGCAGTTTGGCCAGAATCCCAGAAATTCAGAAGTAGAAGACAGAGGCTCACACAGAGAGCAGGGCCCAGAATCATGGCAAGATGGCCTTTCCCATTCACTGAGTACAGAAAGCTCTGGAGGGTTTTATAGGTAAGGGCTATACCTGGCAAGAAGAGTCTTTATGGAAAGTCCAGGAGACCGAATCACAGCTGGGGCAGCTCCTGGGTGCAGTGATGGGCTTTGACACAGCCTAGGTCATTTATCTAGATGAGTGCAGAAGGCTCCAGCTTCTTTCGTGGGGTGTGGCAAATGTAGAAGGTGGAAGATAGCCAGTTGCTCCTCCCGGTTGCTCCTGGGAGGCTCAGGTGAAGAAATTTCAGAACCAGCATGAGTGTGACTTGTCTGAGCTCCTCTAGAAACGTGAGGAGCCCAGCCCCATAGGTCAGCCACCAGGAAACAGAGTTCATGACAAACCTTAGATTTCTCAAAAGGGAGAGACTATGGGGTTTTCCCAGAGCTCAGCTGACCTGACCTGTCAGTTTGGGGTTAGACTTCCATATTCAAGGAACACAAACGATAGGGTTGGCTCCTAAAGCTGGACCTCCAAAATTCTGCTCTGGGATCTCAACAGTCTTCCTAGCCAATCTTTCTTACTTTCCACCTGGATTTCTTTCGGGCCTTGGAGGAATGTGCTCCTATGTTATCTTGGGAAAACGTGTAAAAATGAATTGAGAATCACTCTTATCCAAAATCAGGTATGGTGCCTGTCACCCCTCGAGCCCCTTCCATTATTTATCCAGTCAAAAGGTCTCTTCCTTGGGATGCTCACCACAAAACAGTATTGAAAAGGTACCATCTGCCACCCAAATCCCTTAGTGCTCTGTTTCAGTCAGAACCCCATCTGGAAAACAGAAACCACTCTAGGATTTTAAATGGAGGAAACCAAAGACAAGAAATTGGGCTCACCTCTACAGAAAGGTTCAGGGAAGCTAAGGAATAAAAGGAATTGTGGTATTGGAGATAGTAGCAATTGTGGTAATGAAAAAAAAAAAACCACAGGGGCTCAAATGAAGGATCTTGGGACTGATGCCTCAGGAAGTGGGGAATCCTGCACCAAACTGATGGCCCATAAGAAGAGCGTGCAGAAAGCACATCAACTGGTTGCCCAGTGCCAAATGGTCAGCCCTAAGAACATACATACAAGTAACATTATATGGACTGAACAAGTTATAGTTAGGATATATATATATATATATATATATATATATATATGGCATATATATGCATTATATATAGGATATATATTTAGCATATATATATATGCATGCAATAACAATTGTGAAAAAAGAGGGCAAGAATTTGAAGAAGAGCAGGGAGGGATAGATGGGAAGGTTTGGAGAGAGGAAAGGGAAGGGAGAAATGTTGTAATTATAATCTCCAAAAAAACTAAAAAGAATATGCCATCTGGTGGATGCATGGATCATGGAAATGGAGGGGCAGGATCAGCTAGCAGATTCTCAGAGGGCTTAAGAACACAACTCATTGGGAAACATTCTCATGCATTTAAAAGCCTCTGGATAGATCTTGAATTTGCCATGGCTAAAAGAAGATTGTAAAACCCTGTGTAGTCTGGGGATGTGTCTCTTTAATTTCAGCCTTTTGCTCCTCTCGTTTCTGGCTGTCCACAGCTTCCTAGCATTTAGAGAATACAGCGCTTCCCCAAATTGCCATCCTCGAGTCACTGGTTTAAGCTTTGATGTGGATCTCAAAGGACAGAGAAATTAGAGGAAATGTGAGTGTGTAAACCTGTTTCTGGTGCTATAAAAATATTTCAGGCTGGGAAGAGGATGAGTAGAAAAAGAGCAAATCAGCTGGATGGCGGTGACAAACACCTTTAATCCCAGCACTTGGGAGGCAGAGCCAGGCAGATCTCTGTGAGTTCGAGGCCAGCCTGGTCTACAGAGTGAGATCCAGGACAGGCACCAAAACTACACAGAGAAACCCTGTCTTGAAAAACCAAAAAAAGAAAAGGAGCAAATCAGCAGTGAGGGTGATCGTATGGTGAGAGAGGAAGCCAAAAGGAGGGAGGAGTCGATCTGACTCTTTTATAACAACTGTTTCTCAGGTGAACTAACTGGGGTCCCACAAGAACTATGCTAATCTATGTTAAATTAACATACTATTACGTTACTATAATAAGATATTATATTATCTATGTTAATCTCCTGTGAGGTTGGGATCCCCAGTGACATAATCCCTTCTCTCTAGGCTCACCTCATATGGTCTAATTAGCTCTCAGTATGACAACACTGGAGACCAGTCTTCCAATGCATGAGTGCTTGTGGGCCATATTCAAGCCATATCCGAACCATAGCAGGAGTGATGATGATTAAGAGGAGATGGAGGTTGGTCTTTGAAGAGCAGAGAACAGCCCTTAAAGAGCAGCTACTGAGGAAGTTGTCTAGAATTCTTATCTCAAAATGAAATGGATAGATGAGTATAAGGTCCCCTAGCTTCACTTGAGATGATTGCCAATATCGACACCATTTGTCAGGCCATGAACATTTGCTTTAAAATGAGGCCACTTTAAGAGATGTGGCAGCCTGGGAGGGATCTAGTCATATCTCCCTGAAGCCCTGGTCCCAGTCCCTCTATAGGTACAAGCAGCAATGTCAATAGCAAGGGTCCCTCTCCCGTCTCTGCTGCAGGGAAGCCCAGCTCTACTGTCCAGCCCAAGACAGAAGTGCCTTAACTTATGCTGGAATGTTAGACCACGGGTCTTCTAGTTGACAAGCTGTCCTCTCTCCCCTAAAACTCAAGCCACACCTTCCTCAGTTTCCTCTCCCCTATCTCTCTCTCCCTGCCTCTTTCCAGAGAACTGGTAAGCAAAGTTTACTATGGCCTTGCACTCTCCCTCCTCATTGCCCATTGCAACTATGAGCAAAGCCAAGTTAACCTGGAATGATAACTTTACTTTTATCTAGTACCTTCCAGTCTATGACTCCTAGCATGTTGGCTAGATCAGCCTGGGTCACATGGTGTGTATTCTTCCCTCCCACTCTTGGAAACCTAAAAGACAGAGATATTCCCTTTGTGTTATGGAATTGAAGGGTTGCTCTGCTTCTCCCCTCAGGGCCTCCTCATGGCTGCCTATGGCATTAGTGCTATGAAGAAGATCCCCTTCAGGACCCACATCAGGCTGTCTTTCCAAATGCAGCTCTTCCTTAGACTGAAGTCTCACTTTCCCACTTCGAACCATGGTGATGTAACTCCTCACCTGAAGAGTGGCTCCTCTCAGCTTTCTTTCAATGAGCCCTTATAACAGCCTTGATTACTTCTAACAGCTGAAAAGTAGAGCAGAACTTTGCTGTTAAAATAATCCAGTTGCCAGTACTTCCTGTTAATGTTTTAGCATCATAGAGAATCGTGACAACAATGGACACTAAATGTGGTTTGAGCTGAATCCTGGCAAGTACACACAAGGCTAAATGACTTAGATATGGAAATAATTTCAAGATAATTATTAGTCCAGATCCTAATTTTCAGACTCTCAGATGCTACTTTTTTTTTTTTTTTTTTTTTTTTGGTGGAGAGAGGGTGAGTTAGAGAGGGTGGTAATTAGTCCTACAGATTCATTTACTTAACAGGTCTATGACCTTATTAGATTAAGGAAAGGTCAAAGGAAACTGGGTTCCATGAGAGAACTTCAGTATCATGAGAGTCTCTAGAACCACTTCACAGGTATCCGTTATATAATCTCTATTCATGTAATCAGGTGGATAATCAAAACTAAAACATCAGGGATCATTGGACAATAAAGGCCATTGACTCTCCCACAATACTTATCAACTATTCAGAAATGCTAGCATAGCACTAGACTAGAGTCTCAAAATCAAGTACAGAATTCTCCACTGACACACTCACCAGAGTACCAAATCCAGTGTTGCTTGTAATCTGTCAAGGGTGATCTACAAACATGGCTAACATTCTGGGCAGGGGATGCCACTGGAAAGGAACTGGCATGTAGCCCTGATAGGGCATCAAGGATATACCATGAATCACAGAGAACACCATGGGTTCACTTATACTCTAATAGACTTGAGGAAGTGCCAAGGAAATTTCTGGGGCAGCCTCTGTAGATAGAATAATAGGATGCACATGTTAAAGGCTTCTGCTCTGTTGAGCAGCCCAGCCCTGTGGTCTGAGACCTGCCTCCACCATATTCTTCTGAAGCTGGTTTCCATGAAACCCACATTCTATGATGTGAGCCAACATGCTGTTTAACTTCATCCCTCCCTTGGATGAAAGCACAGGGAAAATTTACAAAAGTAACCCCTAAACTACGCAAACAAAATGGCAGAAATAAACAGAAGCATTAAAAGACTTCTTAGAAAAGAATGGAACCATGTAGGACCACCATGAAGATGTTTCTCATAATTCACAGCAGCTGTGGGTCATTGTGCAATTCCGTGCAAGTGGAAAGCTAAAGCATCAAAAGGCACTGATTTGAGCAGAACACACAACACCAGTTAAAAATGGTTAAGTGTCTAACATCGAAAGTTTCTGGATAAAGAGCCAATGGCAGAAAATTCTTAGTCATTACCCAATAACCTACATCCTACAAACTGCAAAAGAAAAGCTGAGACGTAAGATGCCATCAAAATGTTCAAATCTGGGAGAAAATGTGGACCAAAGACACCATGAAAGAAAATAAAAAAGACAAGCTATCCAGGAAAAATTATTTGTAACTCACTGAAAAAAGAAGCACTTCATGTTGGTGGGAATGCAAACTTGTACAGACACTGTGGAAATCAGTATGGCGGTTTCTCAGAAAATTGGGAATCAATCTACTTCAAGACCCAGCTATATACTCAAGGAATGCTCAATCATACCACAAGGACACATACTCAACTATGTTCATATCAGCATTATTCATAAGAGCCAGAACCTGGAAACAACTTAGATGCCCCTCAACTGAAGAATGGATTAAGAAAATGTGGCACGGATACACAATGGAGTACTACTCAGCAGTAAAAAACAATGACATTATGAAATTTGCAGGCAAATGGTTGGAACTAGAAAATATCATTCTGAGTAAGGTAACCCAAACTCGAAAGGACCAACATGGTTTGTACTCACTCATAAGTGGATACTGGATGTAAAGCAAAGGATAACCAGACTGCAACTCACAGCTCCAGAGAAGATAGCTAACAAGGAAGTCCCAAAGAGGGATGCATGGACCACCCTGGGAAGGGGAAATAGATGAGATCTCCACGAGTAAACTGGGATGAAGTGGGGGAAGGGAGGGTAGGGGATGGGGGATGAGAACATAAGGGAATGGGATGGTCGAGCTGGGACAGGGATGGAGTGAGAGAGTAAGGAAAGAGATACCATGATAGAGGGAGACATCATGGGAATAGGGAGAAACAGGGTGCTAGGGAAGTTCCCAAGAATCCACAAGGATGACCCCACCTTAGACTACTAGCAATAGTGGAGAAGGTGCCTGAACTGGCTTACTCCAGTAATCAGATCAGTGAATATCCTAACTGTCATCATAGAGCCTTCATCCAGTAACTGATGGAAGCAGATGCAGAGATCCACAGTCAAGCACCAGGCTAAGCTCTAGGAGTCCGGTCGAAGAGAGAGAAGAGAGATTCTATGAGCAAGGGGCATCAAGATCATGATGGGGAAACGTACAGAGACAACCAAACCAAACTAGTGGGAACTCATGATCAATAGCTGTGGAGCCTCCATGGGACTGGACTAGGTCCTCTGCATAAGCGGGACAGTTGTTTAGCTTGACCTGCTTAAGGGGCCCCCTGGTAGTGGGATCAGAATCAATCCTTGGTGCATGAGCTGGCTTTTGGAGCCCATTACCTATGGTGGGACACCTTACATAGCCTTGGAGGGGCATGGATCTGCCGCAACTGAAATGTATCAGGGTTTGCTGACTCCCATGGGAGGCCTTGCCTTGGAGGAGGTGGGAATGGGGGGTGGGTTGAGGGGGAAGGCTGGGGGGCAGGAGGAGGGAGGAGAGGGGGAATCTGTGGTTGGTATATAAAATGGATAGAAAATTTCTTAATAATTAAAAAAAGAAGTAATTCATACCCATAGTTTTTAGTTACTACCTACTAGCTGATAGGAAAAGACAGATTTAAAAACATTTTGTCTCATATGAAATATAAATATTCAATAAATATAAGTAATTATAATTACCTATAATAGTTATTAGCAATGTGCAAATCAAAGCAATAAATGATGTTCCTTTTCCACCTACCAGGAAGTCACTAATTAAAAAGACAATACACAATGGTGTGAGGAAACAGATTCTCTCTCTCTCCATGCATAATGTGTGAATCAGCATAAGCATTTTTGGGAAACAAACTACAGAAGGTATTAAAGTTTTAATGTGTGTGCCCTTGACTTGGTAATTCTGCTTACAAGAACTTATCATTTTGGTGACATCCAGCTCCAACAGCTGAAAAGCCACACTGAAGAACCTGACATCATCAACACATTTTTTTTTGTTTTTGCTTTTTTTTTTTTGAGACACATTTTTTTTTAAACTTTAGTGAAAAACTGGAGCTTGCTTCTACAGCACATTTCAAAATAGGTCCCATGTTTGAAATGACTACTAGAAATGCCTGACCCAACACTTTTAGCAATGATCTTTCCTTCTACATTCTTGGCTGCCACCATCAATAATAAAGGTTCATGCAAGGAACACAGCAGTGGTGTTGATCATCTTTTAGGTACTTATAAGGACTCTCCTTGCTCTTATTTTTCATGGAAAAATTCTATAATGACTCTCCTTGCTCTTATTTTTCATGGAAAAATTCTATAATACACTTTCCAGTATTGCAGCCATATCACCAGTACACAGACCCCCACAAGGCTTCAACGTTTTATTGATATCAAAGTGTTGCCTGTACTGGTTAGTTTTTGTCAACTTAAAACAAATGAGTTAGCTGGGAAGAGGGAACAACTGTTGAGGGATTGTCTCCATCAGATTGGCCTGTGGGCAAGACTGTAGGGATATTTTCTTGCTTAATGATTGATGAGGAAATGCTCAGCCCACTGGGTGCTCTGCCACTCCTGGGTGGGTAGTCCTGGGTTGTATAAGAAAGTGAACTGAACAATCCATGGGAAGGAATCTAGTAAAACGTCATTCCTCCCTGGTCTCTGCTTCAGTTCCTGTCCCCATCTCCTAACAGAAGGCATGGTGCAAGAGCCGGTTTTCTGTGGGTAGTATAGAAAAGATGAAAACTAAGCTGCTCACATGTGTTCATTAAAAAGTGACACCGAGGCTAACAGGAATTTTAGGGTTGAAACAGCCAAGTCAGGATGAGAAACAAAGAGCTCCCAGCTGTGCATAAGACAACCAAACTGATAGGTAAGAGGAAAGGTGGAGCTCTTCGCCAGGGTCAGCAGGCCCTGTGTGTGGCCTCTGGCTTCTCATTCAGCCAATTGTAACAGAGTAAGTAAAGATGGGTTCTACGAGAGTCTTTGCCTATTCTGGAAAAGAAGTCTCAGACCACCTTGTAGAAAGGCATTAACTAAGAACCCCTATAACTACTTCTTGGTAGCTATGAGAACAAGGGGAGTTCAGTATAATTACTGGGACACCTGAAAGATCAGAAGGAAAATCCCAGCAAATGACTCACAAAGTCAGGTACAGATGAAGGCCAGGGAGTCTAGCCACTCTTTCATAGGTGGACCAGTTGAACATGCATAGAGTGTGTGTATCCTCCATTGCCTCAGCTCATCACAGTCCAGAGAACTAGTCAATGTCACAGCAATTGCTTCAGCCTTTGTCCAGTTTCTGCTATAGCCAAAACCCCTAGACAAGGAAGTTTAATGTTTTTATTTTTTTTCTCTGTTGGGTACCTACCCCTCCTAACACTTGAGTGTTTCCTTTTTCCTTAATTTCTTAGTTTTCCTTAATGTCTCTTAATAAAGTTTGCTTCTGCTTTGCCTGCTCACAGGAGTACCTGTGTCTTTATCTATCATTGGCATGAGCAAATGAACTCTGGGGCCACTGTCGCAGGTCAGTCTTTGGTGACTGAGTGTCTGGCACCCTAGGTCCTTGGGTTAAGCACAGCAGAGCCAAGAACTGTCCTATTATGCCAAACAAACAAACCAACCAACCAACCAACCAACCAACCAACCAACCAACCAACCAACCAAAATCCCAAACCTGTAGCAGTTCTATTGATGCTGTCAATATTTTTTTTTCATGTAAATAAGGTATTTGGGCTAAAGAATAAAGTAATGAATGGGGTAGCCAAATAGAAACTGAGGTATTCTGTGATATAGCCCCAGTTGGTGATTTTTAATTTTTTTCTTGTTTCACCTGAAAGTAAATAATGGTTGCCTTGGAAATCTGAGACTTTCTAGTTTTAATCAAAAGTTATGCATGATAGCGACCGTAAAATAAGTATCTGTAATACAGTAAAATCTGTTTACAGGCAAAACTCATAGAAAACTTTATGGCTTCAGAGAATTAACTCTTTTCTTTTGTTGTTGTTTTTTTGAGACAGGCTTTCACTGTGTAACTCTGGTTGTCCTGGAACTCACTCTGTAGACCAAGCTGGTCCTGAACTCACAGAGATCCACCTGCCTGTGCCTCCCACTGAGACTAAAAGCATAGACCACCATGCCCGGCAGAGAATTAATTTTTAAACAGTTGTTATCTATAAAAATATTTTACTACAAGTCCCACAAAATGATTGATAGACCCAAAATTTGTTAACAAATTAACTTTATTCCAGGATATTGCCAAGATATTAGAAAAACAAGGACTTAGGCCTAGCTTAGTGGCAGAGAGCTTGGCTTGAGTGGGTCACCACACCTAGATTTCTCAATTCTTATCCCAAAGTATTACCCAGGTACTGAATTTCACTACTGAATGGGCTCTGTTGTCTTACTACTGATTTTAAAGAGGATTGAGCTGGAGAGATGGCTCAGAGGTTAAGAGCACTGATTGCTCTTCCAGAGGTCCTGAGTTCAATTCCCAGCAACCACATGGTGGCTCACAACTATCTGTAATGAGATCTGGTACCCTCTTCTGGCCTGCAGTCATACATGCTGCATACATAATAAATAAACAAGCAAACAAACAAATAAATAAATAAACAAATAGGATTGACACATAGGTTAAAGAAACACTCTCCCACTATTCCTAATTTTAGAGTTTTTTTTTTATGTTGGAAATAAATGTGGAAAGTTATCAAATGCCTTTTTGTGTCAAGTGAGATAACGTTATAATTTTAACTATATTAATATAACAATTTTCCTAATGAACTTTTTTTGTTTGTAGGATAAACCTTAATACAGGTAGATTTGAAGAGCTATTGGTGTTTTATTCATTTATTTGCAGTTTTTAGAACTTTTTCATTAGCAACCAAAGACGATGTGATACCACGTTGCCTACTAACGTCATCATCATTCTTTTCCGGTTCTAAAGTAAAAAAATACACCATCCTCATGAATCTGAATAACCTTTCATTTTCTGCCTAGAATAACTTGGATACAACAAGAATTAATTGTTCCTCAAAAGTTTGGTAGGATCAATCTATAAAATTAGCCTTATCCAGGGCTGTTGGGGAAAAGAGATCCTGCCTGTCCTTCCATTTGCCTGCCGTGTTGACTGGCCTCTGGTGTTCAGGACATCCGAAGTCTGGAGTGGTTTCCGTGTGGCTCCTGGTTTCTAACTTCTCTGTTGTTTCTGTGGTATTGTCACCACTCTAGTCTAAAATGCAGGATGTTGACAAGTAGTTCTTGCTAATGACACTTACCTTTCCTCCACTCCGGGCTGAACTGGCATGGGCCCAGCAAGAGTTGGCCCAGTGACATTCTAAACCAACAAACGACAGGTGGTAAAAATCCCTCTTTTGCTAAAACAATAATGGGACTGTGGCTGAGCCAAGCCATGTTTCTTCTCACTGACTAGACTGCAGGTGTAGCTAAAGGGTAGATTAGCTGTCTATCACACCAACACTTGTTCAAAACACTAGAAAAGAGCAAAATAACCAAAAAGGGAAATGAAAATGGAGAAAACAAAAGAAAGTTTAAAAATAACAAACATTAACTCTTTTTAGCTTTGTGTAATACCTAAATGAAATGAATAATTTTCTATGGAAGGATAATGTATCAAACTGTATCAGACTCTTTGTGGGGTTTATTTTGTTGTTTGTTTGTTTTTTAGAGATGGAGTTTCTCTGAGTAGCTCTGACTGTCCTGGAACTTACTTTGTAGACCAGGCTAGCCTTGAATCAGAGATCCACCTGCCTCTGCCTCCTGAGTGATGGGATTAAAGGTGTGCCCCACCAAGCCTGACTGATCTTTGTGGGTTTTAACAAAACATGATTCACCTGCAGAGGTGTGGGAAATGCTGCACACTTCAGAAAGTCTCTTAGTCATTATGAAAGGAGTTTAGGTGCTGTGTTGGGAGGGCAAGTTACCCTTGCTAAATGAGTCATGTATCTCCCTGAGGGATGGAGCCAAGGCTTACTCGGAGTGTGTCACCTACTCCACATCATTGCTGATCTCACTATCTCACTGCATTACCTCCCAACATTCCACTTCAGGAAACAAGGATAGACAGGCCAGAAACAAGAGACCCATCCTTCAGTTCTTGTTCTGCTGTTGCATGACACGAAGTGCTCTAGAAATTGCTATCTTTTTCTGTGACTTGGTTTAAATAGGATTAATTACATCTTCAATTGTCAATTGACTCCAAAATGCAGAGACTCAACTCTCAGTAAGGTTGCTTTGGTGTTTATCAACAGAGATAAAGGGTCATGGTGGAAATTGCTGTCTACATGATTCGGGAGGTAGTGCAGTCGGTAAAGTGTTGTGCAAGCCTGTGGACCTGAGTTCCTATCCATAGCATCCACATTAAAAAAATCTAGGCAGTTACCCTCTATGAGGAGGGGATGGGGATGGGGATGGGATAGGGGTAGGTGGGGGGGAGTGGGAAGAGGGGTTGGTATGTAAAAGGAAAGAAATTTTTTTAAATAAAAAATTTTAATAAATAAACAACAACCACAACAACAACAAAAATCTAGGCAGTATGGTACACATCTGTAACCCCAGAATTCATGGGGCAAAGATAGGAGGATCTCTGGAGCTTCCTGATCAATTAGTCTACTGATGGGTGAGCTCTGGGTTCAGTGAGAGACCCTGTCTCAAAAAAAAATAAGGTTGAAAAGTAATGAAGAAAGACACTTAAAGACCTATGACTTCCCTCTGCACACAAAGAACAAATATGTCCAATGAACTTGAAAAGAATATGAATAAATGCCATAATGGAGAAGGCAAAAACACAAACATTTAAATGAAATAAAAAAGTATAAGACATGAAAAATAATTTAATAAAGAAAAAGAATTTCATAAGAAAAGCCAAACTGAAATAAAACTTGAAGTGGAAAATTTAGCCAGGCAAATAAAAAGCTCAATGGAAAACCTCACCAATAGGATGGATCACATAGAAGAAAACACATTGCTTTCTATGTTACAGTTGTGTAGCTTAGTATTTCTGTGGGACTCCTACCAGTGGGGGTGGGGTATCTCTGGGACCCTTTTCCTCTTACTGGGTTGCCTCATCCAGCCTTGATATGAGGGTTTGTGCCTACTTCATCTTGTTCGGCCATGTTCGGTTGATATCCTTGGGAGGCCTGCTCTTTTCTGAAGGGAAACAGAAGACACGTGGATCTGGAGAAGAGGGGAGGTGTGTGCGTGTGAGGAGTGGAGAGAGGGGAAATTGCTGTCAGGATATGAGGGAAGAATAAATAAAAATAAAACAAAACAAAAACAAAGCAATAAATTAAAAAGTAATATATTGCTTTAAGAGCAACAACAAAATGTTTCAAGAAAGTAACTGAAGAAACAATCCATTCACAACAGCATAAAAATAATATCTTGGAATAAATCTAACCAAGGAAGTTAAAGACTTGACAACAAAAATGTAAAGATACTGAAGAAAGAAATTGAAGAAGATACCAAAAGATGGACAGACCTCCATGTTCATGGGTATTATTAATATTGTGAAAATTGCCATCCTACCAAAAAGCGTCTGCATTAAAATTCCAATGCAGTTCTTCACAGAACTGAAAAAAATCTTGAATTCCATGTGGAAAGTCAAAAGACTCAGGATAGCAAAAATAAGCTCAAACAATAAAATAATTCTGGAGTTGTCACTGCCCCTGATTTCAAGTTATATTACAAAGCTGTAGTAATAAAACCATCATTAAAAAACCCAGATGTGTTGATCAATGGACTAGAATTGAGGACACAGATATAAGTCCGTACACAGCAATCCAATTTTTGATAAAAAGGTAAAAAATACCCATTATAGAAAAAAAAGAGAATCACCAACAAATGGTGCCAGTCAAACTGGGAATCTACTTGTGTGGAAGAGTAAAACTTCATCCTTATCTCACCCTTCACAAAACTCACCTCCAAATAGATCAGGGTCTTCAACATGAGACCCGATACCCTGAATCTGACAGAGAAGAAAACGACTGTGTTTGAACTGACTGGCACAGGAACGAACTTTCTGAACAGTACTTGATAGCACAGACATCAAGGTCAACAAATGATAAATATGACCTCACAGAAACCAAAAAGTTTCTGTACAGCAAAAGACTTGATCATTCAACTACCAAATAGGGAAAAATCTTTACCAGCTATACTTCTGTGAGAGGGTTAGTATCTAGAATATACAAAGAACTTGAAAAGCAAACACCAAGTAAACAAACAACTCAATTAAAAAGTGGGGAATGGAACTAGATCTCAAACTGTGGGTTGGGACCTCTTGGGGGCTGAACGACACTTTCACAGGGATCTCCTAAGACCATCAGAAAACACAGATATTTACATTAGATTAATAACAGTAGCAAAATTACAGTTACAAAGTAGCAACGAAAATAATTTTGTGGTTGGGGGGTTACCATAACATGAAAAGCTATATTAAAGGGTTGCAGCATTAGGAAGGACGAGAACCACTAAACTCGATGGACAGTTCTTTTAAAAAAAATGGATGAGAAACACTCTTGTAAAATATTCAACATCCTTAGCCACCAGGGAAACGCAAATCAAAACTACTTGGAGATTTTACCTTATCCCAGTCAGAATGGCAAAGATAAAAAAAAAAAAAGGAACAAAAGAAAACAAATGCTGATGAGGATATGGGGAAAAGGGAAACACTTGTTCACTAGGTGTGGGCATGAAAACTGGTACAGTCACTGTGAAAATCAGTGTGGAGGTTTCTCCAAAAGCTAGAAATATATCTGCCATATGATTCGGTGATACTACTCTTGGGCATAAACACAAAGGACCTTATATCTTTCTCTAGGGATACCTGCTTACCCATGTTCATTGCTGCTCTGTTCACAATAGCTAGAAAATGGAGACGACCTAGCTGTCCACAAACAGATGAATGGATAATGAAAGTGTAATACATTTACACAATGGAAGATTATTCAGCTGTTAAGGAAAATGAAATTATGAAAATTTCAGAGGAGTGGAAATAATTATTTTAATGGAGGTAACCCAGACCCAGAAAGATAAGCTTCACATGTTATTGAGCATATGTGGATACTAGCTTTGAGTTTAGATATGTGTAATTAATTGGAATATCCATGGAGCCCAAGGAGCTACCAAGGAGTCATTGGGGAGGATTTTTAAAGAGAGGGTAGACAAGATGCAGGTGGTGAAAATAAAGCCAAATGTGGAATAATGGAACAAGAAGGATTAAGTGGGGTTGGGGATGTGAGTTCAGGGTGGAGAAGGAAAAGGGAGAAAGATAACTATCACTAAAGACCTTTTTAAAAGCTGTGTTAGAACCTACCACTGTAGAAGCTTCCTAAAATATATTCAAATACACATGTGAGAAGAGTTTAAATGAAGTTACTCTGTAATGGGGTGGGGGTGGGGGGGAACAATGCCCCTCCTAGATATCATAGGCTAACCAAAATCCCAGTACCAGGAATGGGTTACAAATTTTGGAGTTGTTGGTCAGTGAGATATTGACACTGCTCTTGGTTACTATGGTGATTTGAATGAGAAATGTCCCCCATAGGTTCAAGTATTTGAACACTGGGTCCCCAGGGAGTAAAGACTCAGGAGTCCAGCTTAGAGAGCGTCAATTAAAATCTTTTCCTTACAACAAATTGCTGGTTGTTCAGCATTAAACACTGCCAATATCTGAATGTTTGTAACTCACCAAAATCTGTTCTGTAAGTTAATTCTCAGTATAATAGTATTAAGCAGTAGTGCCTTTGGGAGCTGGCTGGGTGAATGGGATTAGTGTCCTGATAAAAGGGCTGGAAGACACAGCAATCTTCCCATTTGTAAACCATCTGTCACATGAAGCAGAGAGTAAGCACTCACCAGACACTGACTCTGATGGACTTCCCAGCCTCTAGAATAATGGGAAATTTCTATTAGGTATAAATTACCCAGCTATGGCATGTTTTATAACAGTGAACTGACTAGGACAAACACCCAGAGTAATCAACTCACATGACAGATACTCAAAGTTTATGCTTTGAGTCACTGCATCGTTGTTAGGCATAGTCAAAACACATCGTGTCTGAGAAACAGGGGCGTGTGGGTCAGGGGAAAGTGCACTCCACTCAGGCATGATCCAATTTACAAATGGCAGTCAACTGGAAAGTCAAAGTTATCCTAGGAACTGGAAACACTGAAGGCGTTCCAGTCCACTGCATCCAGATATCCAACCTACGAAAACTACTGCCACAAGGTGGTGCCTAACTACAGCAAGGGAGAAGATGAATGTGTGTTTCACACACACAGGAGAGAAAGAGAGAGAGAGAGAGAGAGAGAGAGAGAGAGAGAAAAGAAGAGGAGAAAAGAAAAGAGAGAGCTACTCACAGGCTAACTAGAGACATTCCTTAGGTCTTTTTTATTAATGTCTAAGAACACACTCTGCATTTTTTTAGTTGTTTCTGTTCACATATGTGCATTACTATGCTAGCTTTTTTTCTTTTTTCTTTTACTTTTATTGATTATTTGTAGATTTCACATCATACATTCTGATCTCACTTATCTCCCTGTCCCATCAAATCCACTCTTTGCCCTTGCAACCTCCCCCGAAACAAAACCAAATTTAAAAGAAAGACCAAAAAACAAAGCAAAACTAAGAACTAAAACAAAAATAAAAACAAAAGAAAAAAAGAAAAGAATCTTGTTGTGGTAGCTGTAGTGGCTCAGTGAGTCACACAGTACTCCTTAGTCCATACATCTTTACTTGTAAGCATTCATTGCTGAGTCATTGGTCTGGCTCAAAGCCTCTGGTTTCTGCTACACCACCAATGATGGGCTCTCACTGGTGCTCCTCTTGGATATTCTGTTGTCCTCTGTCATGGAGATCCTGCTGGTTTTTTATTTTATTTATTTATTTATTTTTGATTTGTAGGTTCGTCTCCTTCACATGCTCCAACAGTTCATAGATTTGGTGGATGTTGGTGTGGGCCAACTCATAGCCCTGGTTCTGGGCCTAGGTAGTAGTTGAATTGGTCAGTCCACCAGCTTTCCCTCATGGTCACTACCCAGAGGAGCTCTCCAGTATTGCCTCTGCACGATCACCAAATGCAGCCTGCAGCAAGGAGAAGGGCCAGTTCTGCTCGTAGATTCTCAGATTCAGGTCCCCCTCACTCATATCACCAGGGACAGCTCTACTGTTTTGCCCAGGCAAGGTGCAGGTTTCTCTCTCCTGATTGCTGTAGGGGACTTTTGGGGGAGGGGAGGGTCAGCTCTCTTGCTCTCATGCCTTCAGGGCTGGCTCACCTACATCGCCAACAACAGGGTCAGCTCTAGTGTGCTGCCCAGAAGGGAAGCAGAGGCTGCTTTCTCCACACCCTGCATTGTACGAAGTGCGTTTGAGACCTAACTTATTATCTAACGCAGGATTCTACTGTGGTAAAACCATAAAGCCTACAAAAGAAAGGATGGATACAGATAAAGGAAAGAGAATGCCAAAGGCTAATATTTTAATCAGGATTTCTCAATGTAGACACTTGACCTTTGGGGCTAAATAATCCTTTGTTATGAGGACTGATCTGATCTTTATAAGTATCTCTGGTCTCTACCCACTAGTTGCCAGCAGCAATACTAGGAATCGTGGTTGCCAAATGTCTCCAGGTGAAGAAAATCATTTTGGTTGAGGAGCAAAGCTTTATAGACTAGAGGGTGAGACAGAATCAGAAAGGAATCAAAATGATCAGCCAGAGGAGGATAAAACCAGGGCAGCACGGATTGCAGAGCAAAGTGAGACAATCATCCCAGAGGTTGCTCTTTCAGATGAGTCTTAGAAGAGTACCAGAGTACCAGAGTTACAGTGGCTATACATCCAGTTTTCCCAGTTTATGCCTTTTGTACAGATAGGAATATAATTATTTTCGTTCCTTAGAGGTGTTCCAGCTTGGATCATTTATCAAATAGCGTGTGTGGTAGATCAGATGAGAGAAGAAAGTCACACCAAAGATATAAGAGGAAGCTAGGGACAAATTTGGCAAGATTGGTTTAAGTGCAGTGATGAACATAAGTCATCTTGGGCTGGATCTGGGCAGTGAGCTTAAAGGGACTAAGAGAGCTCACAGAAAGCATCTACAGCACTGGAGGAGTTTTCTGAGCTTAAGAGCAGTGTGGAGGAGAAAGAGGATGTGAGTGTACAGGTGGATCTGATACACAAGACAGGTCAGAAAATTGTGAGGGTGTAGGGTAATAGGTGGACCTGATGGAGCCTTTCTTGAGCAGATGAGAGAGGGTGGGATACCTGCACAGTGCAAAGAATAAGCTTAGGTGAGAACACGGGCAACTTACCCTGAGCAATAAAATGAAGGACCGGGTGTGGGGACACTGTAATGGACAGCAGGTACACATGTGGGATTTATCTTCTGGTTGCTTATGTGCTCTGAGTGAAGCAGAAAATGAGGTCACAGCTGAAAATAAGGAGGAGGTGTTGGAGTTTAGAGGAGAGGGAAGAAGCATGAAATAGCCACCAACGAATCCAGAAGACTAAAGATAAACAGTGTGTGATGGCCGCAGAAGTATAGTGACACATCAAAGCCCGTCCTTGCCTATATATGCATATATAATTTTTCAGTCCTCATCAGGGCTCAGCTTAGCCAGCGCTGTATTTTTGCTACATATGGACAATGAAGTAAAGAGACTAGAAAAGGAAGAGGTGTTGAGAATGGCAGTGATGCAAGGCAATGAGTGTGGTGATGGGTCTTGGAACTTAAGCTGGACAAGAAAGGAACCGAGAACCTGAATAGTGTAATGAAAGGTCAAAGGGTAAAAGATTAAATTAATTTTGGAGTTTGTGGGTCAAAGGACATTCTAACTTAGATAAAAAGTGAAGGATCTGAAATGTGAGGACACAGAGGCTGAATTCTGAAACCTATGAAGGGCTGGAGTCACCTGACAGGAAGTGGCTAAGCTAGGCAGAATCTTACAAAGCCATTCCAAGAAAGGAAATAAAAGACCTGAGAAGTTAATTTGATAAAAAAAAAAGTCCTTGTTTATATGTAGGTAGAAGTTTCTGTCCGGCAAGCTGCTCCCAAGTAACAGACATGGTAACTTAATATTAATTGTAAACGCTCAGCCAATGGCTCAGGCTTGTTACTAGCTAACTTTTACATTTAAATTAGTCCATATTTCTTATCTGTGCTTTGCCATATGGCTCATGGCTTGTTACCTCATTTTCTACATATTCTGCTTTCTCTGCGTCTTCTGGCATCTGTCCTTCTCTGCTCTTCTTCTTCCCATCATTCTCAGTTTGGCTCTCCCACCTAACTTTATCCTGCTTAACAATTGGCCAGTCAGCTTCCTTAATTAAAACAATCACAGTGACAAATCTTCACAGTGTACAAAAGAATTATTTCACAGAATGTATATTGAAAGCATTCAAGAGTGTAGGGTTCTGTTGGGGAAAATGGCAGGAAACACCCCTGGAAAAATGGCAGGTTTCTGCAGCACCAGTGAATGCCAGAAGGTGGCAGGAACTGGAACTACAGCTACAGAGAAGGGAAGAGAAAAGTCAGAGAGAAGCAACGTCCTTACTCCAAATGTGACCCTATGGTGTGAAAGCTGTGGAAAAAGACAAAACAGAAGGCAGGAATGTGATGTCACAGGGTCCAGGAGGGGATGAGTCAGGGTCTACTAGGGGAGGCAATGCAAACTCCTGAAGATGATAAGTATGATGTAATCACATTTGCCAATAAGGACACCTCTTCAAGGCAGCAGGTTTCATATTTCCTTTTAACAGGGCTAAACTAATCTAATTGCCATTTGCAGTGTTGATACCCCAGGCTGAGCTAGTCAGGGCCAAAGCCTTGTCTACTTGGCTTCAGACACTCACTGCCCAGTCAGTGTGAGAAGGCTCTTAGCTGAAGAGCTAAAGACTTAGGGTAAGTTGTTTCACTTGAATCTCCATGCTTCACCCCTGCAAATTGGAGTGCATTGTGGCTCTGTGACATTACAACAGGTGTAAGGATCCTGTGAATTCTAAAACACAGAATTCCAAAACATTCCCAAAATAAGGTTCACCAACCAGTACATCAGCATCACTGGGAGCTTGTTTGAAATACAAATCCTTAGTGTCCCTCAGACCCACACACAAATAAATGGTAAGAGTGGGACCCTGTCTTGTGTTGAACGGCTTCTTTTGGTCATTCAGATGCAAGTTAGAGATGGAGAACATCTACCCTGTGCAGATGGAGTTCCTCACACACCTGATGAATGTGGTTTTATTTATTTATTCATTCATTTTCTTTTGTGAATTCAGGAGGAAGGAGATGTTATTTTTGAGGCTCCTCATGTGGTTTTGAACTGAGAAGAAAGAGTGCTACTGGATATGGAAGACTGTTAGAGAGGAGATAAATGTAACTGTAGAGAGAATCACCTGGGGTGTTTGAAAGGCAGAGATCCCAGGACATTGCTTTAGATAGCTCAGTCAGACTCAGTGACAAGGGGCTGGGCAGGTGGGCAGACCAACCAGATGGCTCTGACATGGAGTTGGGCAGGAGGGGTGGACCAACCAGATGGCTCAGACATCTGGTTTATCTTCTAGTGAATTGCTCAAGGCTCCGAGTTTCATTCCAGATATTCTGGCTTCCTTTCATAGCTAGCTTCCCTCCTCATTCACCCTATACAGAAGCAGTCCATTGGACCACCACTCTAGGCCTCTGCTTGCCTAGGAATATTAGGTGGAAAGTGCGGCAATATGTATGAGGAACTTCCTGCCATCTCCCAAACTCCCAAGACCAATGAAAGTCTAGAAAAAAAATTGATAGCTAAGATTTAACCCAGTAATGACATTTTGGGGGCTGTGGCCAAAATAGTGAGCTGTTTGAAAACTACCCAAGGCAGTGGGTAGAAAAAGGGCCTCAACACTATGAAGAGTGAACAGTTGTTTCGTTACTACTGCTTTTGAGCCTGGTACCAGACTAGCTATGTTTTCAGGCATTAGACCATGTGTTTACTGACATGATCCTATGAGGGACTGGGATTCACTCTGCTATGGATTAAGAAGAGATTACACAAATAAGAAAGAGTGAGATTAGGATTGGCAATCAGGTGTCAGAACACAGTCCAGGAATGGAGCTGTGTGAGGAGAATTCTGTGAGAGAACACACCAAGAAAGCAAGACAAGAGTCTTGAGACATCAGTTCCTTCAAAACATGGGTTTGTTCTTGGGATGCATTTTGTGCCCCTCCCAAGGATAGCAGATAGATGTCCGAGATGAAGAATGGTTCATTTTCTGGATTGGGCTTCCTCAAAAGACTTCCATGGTCCATACTTCCTCTGGAGGCCATATTGGTATCCATGGTCCATGCTGCTGCCCCAGGCTGTGATGAAGCCCAGGGTCCATGTGCATATCTGTAGTCTGTGCCACCACTGAATCATGCTGATGTCTGTAGTTCATGCTGCTGCTGAAGGCCATGTCTGAGGCCATGGCCATACTGCAGCCAGGGCCTGTGTTGACATCTAAGGCCCATGTTACCACTGAGGGCTATGTAGATGTCTGTGGTCTATGCCACTGCCTGAAGCCATGTTGATGTCTGTGGGCCATGCTGCCATTGGGGGCCATGTTGATGTGGGTGGCCTGTGCAGCTACCTGAGGCCATGTTGATGTCTGTGGTCCATGTTGTTGCTGGGACCCATGTTTGGGTCTGTGGTCCTATTGCAGCCAAGGGCTGTGTTGAAGTCCATGGCCCGTGTTACCACCTAAGGTAGTGGGGGATGTCAGTGGTCTGTGCCACTGCCTGAAGCCATGTCAAAGTCCAAGTGGGCTGTGCTACCACATGGGGCCATGTTGATGTGGGTGGCCTGTGCAGCAACCTGGGGCCATGTTGATGTCTGTGGTCTGTCTGTGGTCTGTGCTGCCACCTGAGGCCATGTTGATGTCCATGGGCCAGGCTGTCACAAGGTTGTGGGCCATGTTTCACCAGAGGCCATGTTGATGTCCTCTGCTGTTGATGGCCTGTGCTGCTGCCGGAAGGCTATGATGGTGCCTATGTGTAGGGCCCTGGCCTTCTCTCATATTGAGTAAGCTGTTGCCTGCTTGCTGACCTTGACCAGATGTCCTCCCTATGCTAATTCCCTGCTGGTTTCCACCCTCCTGAATGCTTAAGGGAAGTTCCTTGTTTGTGTATCCTGCATATTGGGCGTTAACAGCTTAGATGCGAGATTGTAAACATCAGTAGCAAACTTCTGCCCTCTGGGGTTCTCCCGTTGTGCTGTAAGCCTGTATTTAAGGTTTCCTCCCTCTTTCAATAAATGGCATTCGACACTCTGCTGAGGTGAATGACCCGCTGTCTTTTGTCTCTGTTTTTTGATCCACAGCCCCTCGTTCGGACATGGTGAATGGGTGGTGGTAGTGTGGGCGTTATTGCTACACCCATGGTCCATGCTTCAGCAGAGGGCTTTGTTGATGTCCATGTCCTGTACTGCAACCAGAGACCAAACAAAGGTCCTTGGCACTTGCTGATGCTGGTGACCATGTGGATGTTCATGGTCTCTGCTGTCACCAGAAACCATGTAGAAGCCCATGATCCATGCTCCCATTGACTGTAAAGGGCGAGGAAGCTACTTTTGCAGTGGTATCAATGACTGCAGACTCACAGTTGAGAAAGAGGGCCATAGAAGGCTTCTGTGACAACCCCTACCCCCCAACCCCCAACCCAAAAGTAACAACCTAAAAAGGAAGCCATCAAAGAGAACTCTTAGAAATTGTAATAAGGATGCTGAAGTGTAACTCTCCACAACTGATGGCTTCTGTAGGGGGTGGGGAAAGACTCAGTTTTCTTTGAGGGGCTGGGAGTTTGACCATGCTCCAGTGACTATATGGACAACACAATTGGGCTTGATTTCCCCCCCTCCTCTTCCTCCTCCTCCTTTTCTCCTTCTTCTCCTTATCCTCCCCCTCCTCCTTCTCCTCTTCCTCCTTCTTTTTTTGTTGGGAGAGGTTAAAAGGGTGGGGGATAGATGTGGGAGAACTGGGAAGTGAGTATGACTGGGGTGCATAATGTTAAATTCCCAAATAATCAATAAAAATACTATGTTGAAAAAAATCTGATTGTTAGTTAAGGGTAATAAAATATAGCAGGATTAAATTCAAATAGTTGACGTTGGGTCCTCCTCTGATTTATCAATTGAGCAAGAAGAGTAAGATAAGCAGTTAGTATTTTTTGGCCCTTATGGATTCAAATACCTGTAGTTCTTCCTTTGCCTCTCAGGATAATATAAAAGGACTGTCCAATGCTGCCTCTCCTTCTAGAGATTTAAATAGATTGGTTAAAGCATAATTAGGTATTCGAAAAGTAGGATGTAGCCAATTAATACCTCCTAATAATTTCTGAAAGTTGTTCGCTGTTTTTAAATTGTCTTCTTTAATGGAAATTGTGTGTGTGTGTGTGTGTGTGTGTGTGTGTGTGTGTGTGTGTGGTTTAACAGTTATTTTAGCAACTAGTTGTCACAAATATTTCACAGTGTTGACCTTTGTACCTTTTCAGGTGCAACAATAATGTCATTTTTATGTAGCATATCCTGAGTCATGTCATACATAGATTGTAGCTCTTTCCCTTTGGAGGTGACTAATAGGTTGTCATCCATATAATGAATAATATAAGCCTGAAGGAAGACCTGCTTCACAGGCTCTAAAACCTTTCCTACATAGTATTGACACATAGTAGGGGAGTTTGTCATAACTTAAGGTAATACAGGCTATTGATATTAGAGCTGAGGTTCTTTATGACTGAGTGAGGGAACAGGAAAGGTGAGATGCACCTTATTATCAGGATGAATATGTATTGTATAGAAACAATCCTTTAAATCTAAAACGATTAAAGGCCTAGCTTTAGGAATAGCTGTTGGCATAGGGAAACCAGGCTGTAAAGCTCCTATTTACCATATGGTGGCATTAGTATTCTGTAAGGCAATCAACAGTCTCCATTTACCAGATTTTAATTACAAAAACAGGAGAATTCCAGGGAGAAAAAGAGGGTTCTATGTGCCCATTCTCCAACTGTTCTCTGACTTACTGGTGAAGAGCCTGTGACTTTTCTTTAGAGAGGGACCACTGAGGTGTCCAGACAGCCTCACTGGATTTCCATGTAATTTTTATAGGTGGTATTTTTTCAGTGACCCCCCTGTGAAAAACCCAATCCATATTTATGATTTCGTCCTTGTGGGAATATAGGTTCTGGAATCCCTTGCAACTCTTCCTAGTCCTTTTCCTTTTTGAACCCCATTCTTGTCCTCAACCTCATGCTTGTGAAGAATAGGCAGCATTTGAGGTGGGAATATAGATTTCTGCATTAGTTTGTTGTAGAAAGTCTCTTCTCCAAAGAGTAATTGGAACATGAATAACATAAGTCTGTAGGACTGCCATTATGCCTTCTGGACTTACATGGTGTAATTTTGTAGCACTTTGTTTAACCTCCTTAGAGCTTATAGCTCCCAACCCTCTTAAGGTTGAATTTACTTCTATAATAGGCTGATGTGGGGGCAGTCTTCCAATTTATACTCTGAGGGTTAAGAAGGGTCACCTGAGTAAAGTTCTCATGAGTTCAAGCTGTATACAATCGCAAGGAAAAAACACATGTAGCAAAAACATGTTTTTCCTCAGGGGCATATAAAGGATAGTTTAAACATTTAATCGATTAACAACAGCAAGCATTAGTGAATAATCTAAAGAAAACTCACTCCTATCTGCTACACATGGGAGGAACATGAAAACACATTCCAAGAACAATTCTGTATATTGAAGAAACAGGTCACAAGACTCTTGTCTTATTTTCTTGGAGTTTTCTCACAAGCACTCAGAATTGTCCTCACATGACCCCATTCCTGGACGATGTTCTGAGATGTCACTCTGATAAAGATTCCTGGAAAGAATGGAATTAACCATCTGTTATGATCTGAATATGAAATGTCCCCTACAGGTTCATATATTGAGGGCTTAGTTACAAGTTGATGGGCTTTGGGGAAGTTACTGGATCCTAATGGCTCTGATATAGACAGTGGTCTAAATCC
Source organism: Peromyscus aztecus (assembly GCA_902168405.1). Lineage (NCBI taxonomy): Eukaryota > Metazoa > Chordata > Mammalia > Rodentia > Cricetidae > Peromyscus > Peromyscus aztecus. The sequence continues at coordinate 1,550 of CABHPQ010172686.1, read as the reverse complement.
CTTCTAGATTTATAATATCATGCATTATTTGAATGTGGTGGAAACTATGAGGTAGGGCCTATATAGAGGAAATAGGTCACTAAAAAAACCATATCTTGTCCTGGCCACTTCCCTCTCTCTGCTTCCTGCCCATAGGTAAGTAATCTATGAAATGCTCCCATTGCTGTGATGCTTGGCTTCACCAGAGCCCAGGCTCAATGGTGAATTCTCTGAGACTATAAGCTAAATTAAATTTTTACTCCTTTAAATCATGTCAGGATTCTATTACAGTTAGAACAAATTACCCAACATTCCAGCTGACCTAACAGAAATATAACCTCTTCTAGAAATAGATCCAAAGAAAAGAATATCAGCATGTCAAAGAAATAGTCCTCATTTCCATTGCAAAAAATTTCACAATAGCGGAAATACTCACAGTGTCACAATATTCCCCAGTGTCACAGTCGACTTCCTGTCGCCTGCTTATCAAGATGTAGCCAGCACCATGCATGTCTGCCTGCATGCCACCATGTTGCACCATGATGATAATGGACTACACCTCTGGAAATGTAAGCCATGCCAACTAAATGCTTTCTTTATAAGAATTGCCATGGCCATGGTGTCTCTTCACAGCAATAAAAACCCTAAGACAGAAGTTGGTACCAGAGACTGGAGTGTTGCCGGACCATGTGTTTGTTTGGAGGAATTTGGACTTTGGTCCTTTGGGTTTGGAAAGCAGTGGGATGCTTTAAGTACTGCTTCATGGGCCGTACTCATACTAGTAGGAACATGGAAGACAGTAGTGCTAAGAGTTATTTGAACTATGAGGGGCTCACTCAAGAGGTTTCAGAGGAGAAGAGTTTTAGTATGTTGCCTACAATCATTCTTGTGATATTTTGGTGAAGAAAGTGGCAGCTTTTTGCCCTTTTCCAAGGAGTCTGCCTGAGGCTAAAGTAAAGAGTTTTGGATTAATTCCCTTGGCAGAGGAAATCTCAAAACAGCCTAGTATAGACTCTGTTTTGTGGTTATTAGTGTTAACTCTAAGATATATAATGAACAGTATCAAGCTGATTGAGGGGAAAAGTAGCACCAAAAAGTGGAATCCTGTGTTCAAGGAGATAAACAGATTAAGAAATGGAAAAAAGGGAGTGGTGACCTCAGGGCAAGATTCCACCCAGCTAGATTTTCAACTTGTGAAAAGGAATTAAAGAAAAATTTAGAGCTGGGTGTGGTAGTGTATGCCTTTAATCCCAATACTGGGAAAGCAGAGGCTGGCAGATCTCTGAGTTTGAGGCCAGTCTAGTCTGCAGAGAAAGTTTCAGGACAGTCAAGTTTAGACAGTGAAAGACAGAAAGCTGGTGAAGATGTGATTGAACAGTGGTCACATTCCAGCCCAGCAAGCAACAGAACTTGGCAGCTTCAGCCACATGGTTCTGGCTTTAGAGTTAAGGATAGAAGAAAGAAGTTACAGAATAAAACCACTGAGGACAGGCATATGATGTCGGGAGTGTCCCTGAATGGAGACCCAGAGAGACCATTGTGTGAAGCTGTGAGGTTGAAGCCTGGATTGC